>NW_024121488.1:3938224-3952186 GCF_016745375.1 Pimephales promelas
TTAGCGCATTTCTCAATATAGATTGCATCAAAGCAGCTTCACATTATCAATCAAAACTTAATCACAATGTTTGTTTAGTGGAACTTAGTGGAAAAAGCATCCACGTAGAGCTGATCAAGGGTATTAGTCACCTTTATTTATATAGCGCTTTTACAATACAGATTGTATCAAAACAGCTTCACATTGATAACATGAATATAATACAACACATATCAATAATATTATTGGATATTAAATGTCATCAACTACTACTGGCTCCCGGCAAACATGTGACTATGGTGGCTGGTGTCTCATGTTCACGTTCCGTGTGATCGAATCACCAATTTAAGGCGGGCATACACTGTGCGATTTTCGTCCGATTTTGAGCCGAATTCTGACTCGTGCGACTCTTTTTCGCGTCGGACCGATTTCAGCTTTGTCTGCTGTTGTTATAGTCTTTGGATACAGGAAGAAGAATCGGAAATGACGCATATTGCGTCTTAAAGTTGTCCGTACGTCTAGACGCTAACGCGCACGTCGCCGTTTACATCAGGATTCTGCAATTCCATGTATACAGGAGAAACTCTCTCTGCTCACGCATGTAAACGGGTTATTCCTAATGTTCCAGAAACCCAAATAGTGACCTTAACCCGACAATTGGCTGCATGTAAACGTAGTCAGTGTGAACTCTGCATAAGCGATTTAAAGCATGACTCTTCAGCTCCTATAGTGTCTCCATTGTCTTCACTGATGTCCAAACACATCATTGAACATAAGAAGCAGAAGACTATTGGTCAATTGGCAATACTGGTTGAAACTTTACACCCTATAGCAATCAATAATAAAAGTATTCCAAATATTAAAACATGCACATATCTTCTGTAGAGTTCTCAGGACCAAAAAAAATAAATAAATAAATTTGTCCAATCATTGCATTTGGATTCAGACTTGGAGTTATGCATTTCCATGTCAACACCATCAATGGCAAAACTAATCTGCATCAGTCAGGTGATACAACTAGAGCACTGCACATTGTTTACGTTCATTAGCACTGTAATGTTACGCATTTTGAGACATGAAGCAATTTAACGCAGCCTTTCATCTCTTAACTCTTTGCAGACTCTGCTATGCGCGCTCTTATGCTTTTTGAGGGAGGGTGGGATCTCATGCATAGATTCCAATGAACCATTATGTGAGAGAACAGCCAAACGAACACTGGCATACCAAAAAAAAAAAAAATTCTTTGTTTTCCCACTTAAAAGGAACAAAAAAGAGGCAATAGTCATAAAAGTGAGATTTATTTGGCTATACAGGAAACACTACACATCCAATGGTTAAATCAGCACAGTTAAACTGCATGCATACCCACATAACTTATGGCCAGGACATTAGCCATAAGGGTGACTCACAGGAGGCTTGGCCAATTCACCAGCAGGCTTCACTGGAGGCTTGACAGGAGGCTTTGCGGGTTCGGCTGCAGGCTTGACAGGAGGCTTTGCGGGTTCGGCTGCAGGCTTGACAGGAGGCCTTGCGGGTTCGGCTGCAGGCTTGACAGGAGGCCTTGCGGGTTCGGCTGCAGGCTTGACAGGAGGCCTTGCGGGTTCGGCTGCAGGCTTGACAGGAGGCCTTGCGGGTTCGGCTGCAGGCGGCTCGGGCAGTTCGTCGGAAGGCTCCGGTAGTTCGTCAGAAGGCTCAGACAGTTCGTCGGAAGGCCTCACTGCAGGCTTCGGAGGTTCGGCAGCAGGCTTCACTGGAGGCTTGACAGGAGGCTTTGCGGGTTCAGCTGCAGGCTTCACAGGAGGCTTGGCAGGAGGCTTTGCGGGTTCGGCTGCAGGCGGCTCGGGCAGTTCGTCAGAGGGCTCAGACAGTTCGGAGGGCTCGGACAGTTCGTCGGAAGGCCTCACTGCAGGCTTGACGGGAGGCTTTGTGGGTTCGGCTGCTGGCGGCTCGGGCAGTTCGTCGGAAGGCTCTGGTAGTTCGTCGGAGGGCTCGGACAGTTCGTCGGAAGGCCTCACTGCAGGCTTCGGAGGTTCGACTGCAGGCTTCACTGGAGGCTTCGGAGGTTCGACTGCAGGCTTCACTGGAGGCTTCAGAGGTTCGGCTGCAGGCTTCACTGGAGGCTTCGGCGGTTCGGCTGCAGGCCTCACTGGAGGCTTCGGAGGTTCGGCTGCAGGCTTCACTGGATGGATACGAATGGTCAACTTTAGTCTGTCAGTTTAGCGGCATTCACTCTCAGATACAGCACCAAACCCAAATAGTAAGTTTTACTCCTTAATTATTAATCAATCGTGTTAATAAATAATCGTATTAAGAATTAATTTTGCAAAGCCATCCTGTGCTCGAAACCGTGCAATTGGCTGAACACTTTTACATTGAGAACAATTAATTCTAAACCAGGACAAATTGAAATGAGGAAGCTGACCCAAACACTAATATAATAACATAAATACCTGCAAATGGAGCCATACACTGATGTCCACATCCATTGCTGCAGCATTTCTCATTGTTCGGACAGTCACTGTCATAGTGACACAAATCGTCACACGTTTCTGCTCCAATTTTTTTGCTTGGACACTCTCCTGGCTTTGCTGATAAAGAGACACATGACAGAGAAGCCACATAACTGAATACTGCCACTGAATGGTAGCAACATAACTGAAGCCACTGAACACTGAATGTCTCATTCGCTGTATGAAAAAAGTCGCCATAAGATGGTTTTTCCGGAATATTCAGTCTTTCTACTTCAGTTTCACATTTAGTCCAATGCGTTGCTTGCGGTTTCTTTGCAATTATTTGTGAAATATACTAGAAATTTCTGATTGTATCAAAACAGCTTCACATTGATAACATGAATATAATACAACACATATCAATAATATTATTGGATATTAAATGTCATCAACTACTACTGGCTCCCGGCAAACATGTGACTATGGTGGCTGGTGTCTCCATGTTCACGTTCCGTGTGATCGAATCACCAATTAAGGCGGGCATACACTGTGCGATTTTCGTCCGATTTTGAGCCGAATTCTGACTCGTGCGACTCTTTTTCGCGTCGGACCGATTTTCAGCTTTGTCTGCTGTTGTTATAGTCTTTGGATACAGGAAGAAGAATCGGAAATGACGCATATTGCGTCTTAAAGTTGTCCGTACGTCTAGACGCTAACCGCACGTCGCCGTTTACATCAGGATTCTGCAATTCCATGTATACAGGAGAAACTCTCTCTGCTCACGCATGTAAACGGGTTATTCCTAATGTTCCAGAAACCCAAATAGTGACCTTAACCCGACAATTGGCTGCATGTAAACGTAGTCAGTGTGAACTCTGCATAAGCGATTTAAAGCATGACTCTTCAGCTCCTATAGTGTCTCCATTGTCTTCACTGTAAAGTAAGTAAGTAAGTAAAATTTATTTATACAGCGCCTTTCACAGACTTAGTCACAAGGCGCTTTACAATATACAAAAAATTTTTTCACTGATGTCCAAACACATTGAACATTAAGAATGCAGAAGACTATTGGTCAATTGGCAATACTGGTTGAAACTTTACACCCTATAGCAATCAATAATAAAAGTATTCCAAATATTAAAACATGCACATATCTTCTGTAGAGTTCTCAGGACCAAAAAATAAATAAAAATAAATAAATTTGTCCAATCATTGCATTTGGATTCAGACTTGGAGTTATGCATTTCCATGTCAACACCATCAATGGCAAAACTAATCTGCATCAGTCAGGTGATACAACTAGAGCACTGCACATTGTTTACGTTCATTAGCACTGTAATGTTACGCATTTTGAGACATGAAGCAATTTAACGCAGCCTTTCATCTCTTAACTCTTTGCAGACTCTGCTATGCGCGCTCTTATGCTTTTTGAGGGAGGGTGGGATCTCATGCATAGATTCCAATGAACCATTATGTGAGAGAACAGCCAAACGAACACTGGCATACCAAAATAAAAATAAAAAATTCTTTGTTTTCCCACTTAAAAGGAACAAAAAAAGAGGCAATAGTCATAAAAGTGAGATTTATTTGGCTATACAGGAAACACTACACATCCAATGGTTAAATCAGCACAGTTAACTGCATGCATACCCACATAACTTATGGCCAGGACATTAGCCATAAGGGTGACTCACAGGAGGCTTGGCCAATTCACCAGCAGGCTTCACTGGAGGCTTGACAGGAGGCTTTGCGGGTTCGGCTGCAGGCTTGACAGGAGGCTTTGCGGGTTCGGCTGCAGGCTTGACAGGAGGTCTTGCGGGTTCGGCTGCAGGCTTGACAGGAGGCCTTGCGGGTTCGGCTGCAGGCTTGACAGGAGGCCTTGCGGGTTCGGCTGCAGGCTTGACAGGAGGCCTTGCGGGTTCGGCTGCAGGCGGCTCGGGCAGTTCGTCGGAAGGCTCCGGTAGTTCGTCGGAAGGCCTCACTGCAGGCTTCGGAGGTTCGGCAGCAGGCTTCACTGGAGGCTTGACAGGAGGCTTTGCGGGTTCAGCTGCAGGCTTCACAGGAGGCTTGGCAGGAGGCTTTGCGGGTTCGGCTGCAGGCATCACAGGAGGCTTGGCAGGAGGCTTTGCGGGTTCGGCTGCAGGCGGCTCGGGCAGTTCGTCAGAGGGCTCAGACAGTTCGGAGGGCTCGGACAGTTCGTCGGAAGGCCTCACTGCAGGCTTGACGGGAGGCTTTGTGGGTTCGGCTGCTGGCGGCTCGGGCAGTTCGTCGGAAGGCTCTGGTAGTTCGTCGGAGGGCTCGGACAGTTCGTCGGAAGGCCTCACTGCAGGCTTCGGAGGTTCGACTGCAGGCTTCACTGGAGGCTTCGGAGGTTCGACTGCAGGCTTCACTGGAGGCTTCAGAGGTTCGGCTGCAGGCTTCACTGGAGGCTTCGGCGGTTCGGCTGCAGGCCTCACTGGAGGCTTCGGAGGTTCGGCTGCAGGCTTCACTGGATGGATACGAATGGTCAACTTTAGTCTGTCAGTTTAGCGGCATTCACTCTCAGATACAGCACCAAACCCAAATAGTAAGTTTTACTCCTTAATTATTAATCAATCGTGTTAATAAATAATCGTATTAAGAATTAATTTTGCAAAGCCATCCTGTGCTCGAAACCGTGCAATTGGCTGAACACTTTTACATTGAGAACAATTAATTCTAAACCAGGACAAATTGAAATGAGGAAGCTGACCCAAACACTAATATAATAACATAAATACCTGCAAATGGAGCCATACACTGATGTCCACATCCATTGCTGCAGCATTTCTCATTGTTCGGACAGTCACTGTCATAGTGACACAAATCGTCACACGTTTCTGCTCCAATTTTTTTGCTTGGACACTCTCCTGGCTTTGCTGATAAAGAGACACATGACAGAGAAGCCACATAACTGAATACTGCCACTGAATGGTTGCAACATAACTGAAGCCACTGAACACTGAATGTCTCATTCGCTGTATGAAAAAAGTCGCCATAAGATGGTTTTTCCGGAATATTCAGTCTTTCTACTTACGGTTTCACATTTAGTCCAATGCGTTGCTTGCGGTTTCTTTGCAATTATTTGTGAAATATACTAGAAATTTCTGAGAGAAACAAAATGCAGGTTTTTTTTTGGAAGACATATAGCATCCATTAATTAAAACTCACTGAAAACAGGCGGCACACACGAGCGCCCACAGGGAAATTGACAGCATTTGTGTCCTCCAGAGCAGTCTCTATCAGAAGTGCATCCTCGACGGGACGGCGTGACCGTCAGCGTCGCCGGACACCGACCGGACACTACAGAAGAGGGTTGAAGTGGATCATTAGGGGAGACCAGGAAGTGCTGTAATAGTTTGCTTCAGCATTAGCAAGTCAGGGGTTTTGCAATGAGTCTCAAACTTTATAATATTCACACATTTATCTGCTTCAAGTCAATGTAGCTTAGAAATCCACCATTTTCACTAAAGTGCATCAATCGGTTTCCAAGACTGAGAGTGCGGTTACAACCTACCCCACTATAGTAGAGTTAGTAATAGTGCAAAGCTGATAGAAAACATGGACATCAGTTAATACGTTGTATACAGCTTCCAAATATTATGCCATCCCCATGACCACCCTCATTTCCCTTAAGCATTTTTGTAGGCTTCGTAAGAGAACACAAAACAAATATAGACACGCATATATACATATACATCACAGAGTTATCGGTTATAATTAGCTCCCCATGTTAAATTGTAGGCTTATGAATTTCTTAAAACAATGAAATTGTTGTACAATGAAAAATGCATAAACATATGACGGTTCGCATATCTACACTTTGCTTACTATTAAAACTAAACCAACACACAGAGTTGAACTTCCACTTGACGTCTGTACTGCATTTTCGTAAGCAGATGCGTCTAAATTCTAATTTTGTAAGGCACTTCATTTATGCACTTCTTTGGCCTGCGTGATGAAGCTAAAAGAAATTCTCACCTAGGACTCCAGCGTGTGTTGTGCTCCAACAAGCAGACAGACTACCCAGGGGGCAAAGGGGGTTTAGCAGACATGGGCTGCTGTAAAAGGTTGTCCTATAAAAATGAAATCTATGATGTCTGAGGATCGCAACCTGGGTGGACAACCCGGTGAACAAGCTGCTGGAAACTTGTAATTAGGGTCAAAACAATGCTACCTCAAATTCTGCTTTAACTCCCCGGAATCACCCAAACATGCTAAAACGGTTTGATTATATTCATGAATCCTAAGCCATATCTCCCTGATACTTTATGCTAGAAACAAACTGAGCAGACCGTTCAAAAGAGTGGAAGATAAGCTTTCATCTGATGCATTGACTGTACATGTAATTAGAAAGTAAGAGTGAACAATGCCTCTTAATTCATAGGTAGGCAAAAAAAAGAAGAAAAAAAATATAACATTCCATTTGTAATCGGTAACATTCTTTACCCTTTGTTGTTGTTAAAATACAAAAATTACCATGTGAAGTTCACTTTTACTAGATGAAATCATATTTTGATCATTTTCACTAACCACACAGTCCCTATGGTCCATAACAAATTTAGAGGGAATTCAATTTCAAGCCTATAATAGCCCGTCAATTCAATTCAGTTCCAAGAAAGAAGTTAACCATTAACTGATGTTTATGTATGTACAGTATATAGTTTGCATATTTATGCAATATATACATATATATATATATATATATATATTATTTGTATTGCCATGTCTAGTATTTGCAATATTCTTTCACAAGTGGGATAGCTTTATTCTATCAACAACAAAAAACCATTTGAGGATTTTGGGTTAGGCTGGTTACTGAGTGTGAGACAAAGGTACTGACAACTAAATGTTGAAATGCTAAAACACACAGGAATCATGTGTGGAGTAGTTTTAAAAGTATTTAATGATTAAAACTGTTACATTAAGCAGCAATTTGTAAAAAAAAAATATTAATAATAATAATACTAATTAATGAAACAGATTACAATTCAGGGTGATAACTAATTTCTGTAATAATGTTTATACAATTTGTTTTTGCTGTTTTCGGAGTCACTGCTGCTGTCGCTGCTCTCTAGTGTTTCAGGATGCTGAACAACTCAGCATGCAGCATGCAACCCCTGGCAATGGCATCCTATGTAGCATGGAATTGCCCTCTTTGCACAGGAGCAGTTCTTCTGACAACCTTTAACACAACCACATGATATTACCATGGCCAATGACTCAGGCCAGACAGGCGATGTAGATGGAATTGGAACTTCAACTGCTTGGCCCTCATCCAGAAATCATCCAAAATTCCTGAAGGGGGGAATTTCTGGCTTGGCAATATGTGCATTCTCGTCAATAACGGTTGCCAGAGCTGCCCATTTAAGGTGGAAGAGAAATGCGTTTTCAGTCGGAGGAAGTAGCTTTAAGAGTGTTGATTTGTTGTTCAATAACTTGTATGCTCTCAGTTGTCCCCAGATCAGAATCTTCAAAGTGATCAGCTGAGGATGTATACACATCTATGATCTGTTATGTCATCAGTTGTGTTTTGACCAAACTCTTCAAGTGCAGGTATGTCCATTCTCATGCTGCATTCTCTGTTGTTCTCACCCACAGCTCTGGGAGAGTACTGAGGTATGTTGCACCATAGTACAGGCACATGACAATGATTTCTGCGTCATTGGCATGGATGACAACTCTGCCAACTCCTTCATTCTGGACACTGTAGAGGGTGTGGAGTATTATCCTTGTGTCTGCCTTCTTCTGTGTGGACTCAAGAGCTGGAACATCCCTGACAGAACCATCTGCAAGCACAACGGTCTTTGTCTCTTCTTTAAATCCACCACCCATGTAGATACGAGTCAGGCCAATTGGAGGCTTGAGTCGTTCATGCTCACACCACCGCTCACAGAGGAATTGAAGGAGATTTGCTTTATTGGCTGATACAGAAAAAAAACTCCTGTGGATCTGGAGCTGTGAACTGCTCACTAACTTCATATACTTTGGCAGATTTTTGTGTGTACCTCCGGCTTTGCTCAGCAGACTTAAGGCTTGGTCCACTGTATCGGTCACAACAGAAGTGTGTAATCTCAGTACCAACAGGTACATCATTCATCAGCATTTTTTTTATATCTATCAGCAATGTGTCCAAATGTTTCACCTTTGAGAAAAGACCAGTGGCGTACGGCACACATAGCGTCGATGACAACTGATGTTTTTTTCCTTCACATGTGTTAAAAAGTTAACAGATCATTGCCAGTGGTGGAGAACTTAACATTATTGACTGGACTGGTACCAAGGTGAGCTTAGTGAAGATCCTTTGAGGCAGATCAGGAATGATGGTCACTCTGGTCTCCTCTTTCAGGATCTTCACTAAGCTCACCTTGGTACCAGTCCTCATACTGCCATCTTCCTGGAAGAGGGATGGGGGGGGAAGTCACTGCACTCATGTTTGCCAATAAAGTCAATAATTTTGAGTTGTCCACCACTGGCAATGATCTGTTAACTTAAAAAAAAAAAAAAAAACTTAAAATCTGCCAAAGTATATGAAGTTAGTGAGCAGTTCACAGCTCCAGATCCACAGGAGTTTTTTTCTGTATCAGCCAATAAAGCAAATCTCCTTCAATTCCTCTGTGAGCGGTGGTGTGAGCATGAACGACTCAAGCCTCCAATTGGCCTGACTCGTATCTACATGGGTGGTGGATTTAAAGAAGAGACAAAGACCGTTGTGCTTGCAGATGGTTCTGTCAGGGATGTTCCTGCTCTTGAGTCCACACAGAAGGAGGCAGACACAAGGATAATACTCCACACCCTCTACAGTGTCCAGAATGAAGGAGTTGGCAGAGTTGTCATCCATGCCAATGACGCAGACATCATTGTCATGTGCCTGTACTATGGTGCAACATACCTCAGTACTCTCCCAGAGCTGTGGGTGAGAACAACAGAGAATGCCTATCTGCCCATTCATGAAATGGTAGCAGCACTGGGACCTTCACTACTCCACAGTCTTAGTGGAAGAGATACAACTAGTTCTCCTTATTTCACTGGTAAGAAGTCTTGGTTCAAAAGCAGCATGAGAATGGACATACCTGCACTTGAAGAGTTTGGTCAAAACACAACTGATGACATAACAGATCATAGATGTGTATACATCCTCAGCTGATCACTTTGAAGATTCTGATCTGGGGACAACTGAGAGCATACAAGTTATTGAACAACAAATCAACACTCTTAAAGCTACTTCCTCCGACTGAAAACGCATTTCTCTTCCACCTTAAATGGGCAGCTCTGGCAACCGTTAGTGACGAGAATGCACATATTGCCAAGCCAGAAATTCCCCCCTTCAGGAATTTTGGATGATTTCTGGATGAGGGCCAAGCAGTTGAAGGCAATTCACCTTTGGCTAAGCCACGCCCCTAGAATGTAGATTGACCAATCACAGCCCAGCCAAGAACCAGCTCCCACAGAGGTCCGACAGTTTTTCACAGCGCTCCATTGACTTTCAACACAGGCGTCTCATATTTTTGGTCTCGGCAGGCTATTACCGTCGTAGTTTTATCCAAAATATGGTTAAACGTTGTGCCTCGGGCATTTGCAACACAGATACGCGTTTCCCAGAGAGGTTGGAGGGGGGTGTCCGTTTTTTCCCTTCCCAAAACCCAAGTAAAATCCTGACAGTAACAAGTGTCGTGTTTGGATTAAACTGTATGGACGTCCTCAGTCAGATAAACCCCTCAAATATCAACAAGCACATCTTTTTTGCTTCTAACCTTACTGTGAGTGTGAAGTTATACTAGTTAGACCGTTTTATAATGTTTTAGGTTATGATTTCAGTTCTCATACTGGTTGTTGATACGCTAGCACACGCTGCTAATAAATACAATGTTATACAGTACTCGTGTAGTCCGTTTGCTTTGTAATAACGATTATAGAAGTGAATAGAGACCTACCCAGCTTTGCATGAACAGTGTTGCTCCCTGATATTGTTATAGTCCCAGCCTCCGTCTCCATTAGTAGGAAATGCAATGGTTCATTTTTTGACTGTGACCGGTAACGTTATGCTTTTACCTCTATTTTGGATGCCTTGTTGTTTCTTGCGTTTCACCTGTGTGTCTTGAATATAGCCTCTGAACGCATATTGCAGCCCCTTTTGCCTACTTCCATCAGACACTTTATATGCTGCTTTATAAAAGTTTGAGACCATTTCAGCAGGAACAGCTGTTACAGCATAAGCCATGCAGAGCGCAGATGAAGTTTGACGGATGTAGCAACAGTAACTAAGGGGGGCGGGGCTTAGCCAAAGGTGAATTCCATGCTACATAGGATGCCATTGCCAGGGGTTGGCAACCAAATGTAGTAGGATACAGCATGCTGAAACACTAGAGAGCAGCGACAGCAGCAGTGACTCCGAAAACAGCAAAAACAAATTGTATAAACATTATTACAGAAATTAGTTATCACCCTGAATTGTAATCTGTTTCATTAATTAGTATTATTATTATTAATATTTTTTTTTTACAAATTGCTGCTTAATGTAACAGTTTTAATCATTAAATACTTTTAAAACTACTCCACACATGATTCCTGTGGGTTTTAGTATTTCAACATTTAGTTGTCAGTACCTTTGTCTCAGACTCAGTAACCAGCCTAACCCAAAATCCTCAAATCCTTTTTTTTTTTTTGATAGAATAAAGCTATCCCACTTGTGAAAGAATATTACAAATACTAGACATTGCAATACAAATAATATATATATATATTGCATAAATATGCAAACTATATACTGTACATACATAAACATCAGTTAATGGTTAACTTCTTTCTTGGAACTTAATTGAATTGACAGGCTATTATAGGCTTGAAATTGAATTCCCTCTAAATTTGTTATGGACCATAGGGACTGTATGGTTAGTGAAAATGATCAAAATATGATTTCATCTAGTAAAAGTGAACTTCACATGGTAATTTTTTTTTTTAACAACAACAAAGGGTAATAATGTTACGATTACAATGGAATGTTTATATATGTTTTTTTCTTCTTTTTTTTGCCTACCTATGAATTAAGAGGCATTGTTCACTCTTACTTTCTAATTACATGTACAGTCAATGCATCAGATGAAAGCTTATCTTCCACTCTTTTGAACGGTCTGCTCAGTTTGTTTCTAGCATAAAGTATCAGGGAGATATGGCTTAGGATTCATGAATATAATCAAACCGTTTTAGCATGTTTGGGTGATTCCGGGGAGTTAAAGCAGAATTTGAGGTAGCATTGTTTTGACCCTAATTACAAGTTTCCAGCAGCTTGTTCACCGGGTTGTCCACCCAGGTTGCGATCCTCAGACATCGTAGATTTCATTTTTATACGACAACCTTTTACAGCAGCCCATGTCTGATTTCCTAAAAAACAGGTGTTTTGCCCCCTGGGTAGACCCAATAAAACCACACTAAACAAGCAGTACACTTGAACTGTCATCCTCTCGACCTGCGATCTCACAATCAACTCTGCTGGAAGATGCACTGAATTAGTGAGTCAGCAGGGGCGGACAGCGAGGACCACAAAACTACAAAGGACAACCCTGTTGCTGCATCAAAATACCACCTGAGTCCCACAGCAAACGCTATGAAAAGAGTTTAAAGCACTTTTTGGAAATGCGTTTTTAAAGATCCAATTGGAGTTCTGGGCAACTCCAACCCTAATGGAAATCACCTGTCTGTAGCTTTCTAATATAGCCTATTCTTGAAGACCTTGATTAGCTTGTTCAGGTGTGTTTGATCAGGGTGGACGTCGTAATAATAACCGTAAATTTGGAGATGATTGATTGGTTTTATGGCAACACTATCAACGGCAAATGAATCTGCAGTGGTCAGGTGGTACAGCGATCACATGGTACAAGTCGGAGTTCTACCACAAGTTACAAGTTGTAGTTATGACTAAACTCTCCAGGAATTGGATCTCTTCAGGAGACCTGGCATAACTCTGCATTGAACATCGTTATTAAACATTGTTATTAAAAATGATAGCCTGCAAGAGGATTTTCAATACAAATAGTCTGCAAGTTGATTTGCAGTGAAAAGGAGAAAAAAAAAAAAAACTCCAACAGATTATGGTGGAGGAAAGGGTTTGGGGAGACGAGGTGAGCAAGGGTTTTGTGTTGTGCAAAGAGAGTTGGGGGTAAATACATTTTACACTGTGCTGCTTTTCAAGCCAATGTTTTCAAGCCAAGTATATTTATTTAGCGCATTTCTCAATATAGATTGCATCAAAGCAGCTTCACATTATCAATCAAAACTTAATAACAATGTTTGTTTAGTGGAACTTAGTGGAAAAGCATCCACGTTTGGTAGAGCTGATCAAGGGTATTAGTCACCTTATTTATATAGCGCTTTTTACAATACAGATTGTATCAAAACAGCTTCACATGATAACATGAATATAATACAACACATATCAATAATATTATTGGATATTAAATGTCATCAACTACTACTGGCTCCCGGCAAACATGTGACTATGTGTGGCTGGTGTCTCCATGTTCACGTTCCGTGTGAATCGAATCACCAATTAAGGCGGGCATACACTGTGCGATTTTCGTCCGATTTTGAGCCGAATTCTGACTCGTGCGACTCTTTTTCGCGTCGGACCGATTTTCAGCTTTGTCTGCTGTTGTTATAGTCTTTGGATACAGGAAGAAGAATCGGAAATGACGCATATTGCGTCGTCTAAAGTTGTCCGTACGTCTAGACGCTAACCGCACGTCGCCATTTACATCAGGATTCTGCAATTCCATGTATACAGGAGAAACTCTCTCTGCTCACGCATGGTAAACGGGTTATTCCTAATGTTCCAGAAACCCAAATAGTGACCTTAACCCGACAATTGGCTGCATGTAAACTTAGTCAGTGTGAACTCTGCATAAGCGATTTAAAGCATGACTCTTCAGCTCCTATAGTGTCTCCATTGTCTTCACTGATGTCCAAACACATTGAACATTAAGAATGCAGAAGACTATTGTCAATTGGCAATACTGGTTGAAACTTTACCCTATAGCAATCAATAATAAAAGTATTCCAATATTAAAACATGCACATATCTTCTGTAGAGTTCTCAGGACCAAAAAAAATAAATAAATAAATTTGTCCAATCATTGCATTTGGATTCAGACTTGGAGTTATGCATTTCCATGTCAACACCTCAATCAGAAACCAAACTAATCTGCATCAGTCAGGTGAATACAACTAGAGCACTGCACATTGTTTACGTTCATTAGCACTGTAATGTTACGCATTTTGAGACATGAAGCAATTTAACGCAGCCTTTCATCTCTTAACTCTTTTCAGACTCTGCTATGCGCGCTCTTATGCTTTTTGAGGGAGGGTGGGATCTCATGCATAGATTCCAATGAACCATTATGTGAGAGAACAGCCAAACGAACACTGGCATACCAAAAAAAAAAAAAATTCTTTGTTTTCCCACTTAAAAGGAACAAAAAGAGGCAATAGTCATAAAAGTGAGATTTTATTTGGCTATACA
>NW_024121488.1:3952686-3964370 GCF_016745375.1 Pimephales promelas
GGCTCTGTCCAAAGATCATTTGAGTACATGTTTGGAAAAAATTGGACAAAAATTTGAAGGAGGAGTAGCAAAAAAACTGTTTCACGTTTGCTCCAATATAGCGGCCAGTCACATTGTTCAAAAGTAAAATATGAGATAACATTGAAATTGGCATAACCCAAGGAATATTTTGACATATAGAAATCAAATTTCAAGCAATGTTAGCAAAAGTTATAAGCGTTTTTTCAAAAAACAATGATATCTCTGGAACAATAGGTGGCGCTGTGACCAAACTTCTCAGGTACTTTCGGGCCATGCTAATGGTGATCCATACCAATTTTGGTGAAGAAATTTCAAATAGTTTAAAAGATATTGCAAATTATGACAAAATTCAAAATGGCAGACACGTGATACATCCCATCATGGCAAAATCGATATCCACAGATTCGGCATGATCCAAAGAATCCATAGATACCACAATTATGATTTTCTGAGAAACTGTTCAAAAGTTATTGGCCAAAATAGCAGTTTTTCATATCTCACGACCCGTAGGTGGCGCTGTTCCCAACTTTGGCATGTCACCTCAGAACATTGTTCCGATGAAGCGTACCAATTTTCGTTTCGATTGATCAAACTTTGGCCGAGATACAGCCTCTTAGCCAATTTTGGGTGGACCTCGTTAAGTTTGCGACACCATAACTTTTGAACAAAGATGAATAAAAACAATCGGGGACAGTACTTTTATGCGGCTCAGTCCAAAGATCATTTGAGTGCATGTTTGGAGAAAATTGGACAAAATTTGAAGGAGGAGTAGCGAAAAAACTGAGAACTGTACATTTCAAAATGGCCACTACTGTAATGGGCGGGGTCTTAATGTACGGTATTGGTTGTGATCAGCATGATGAGAGGAATCAGGTGTACTAAGTTTCATGTCTCTAGAGCAAAGGGTTCAAAAGTTATAACCATTTCAATGTTGAATTTTTGAACTGCTGGTGGCGCTATAGAGTTGGTCCTAGAGGGTCAAAAATTGGTCCAATTACTATTCATTAGCATCACTACAAGTGTGCCAAATTTCATCATTTTCCTACTTACGGTTCATAGGGCTGCCATAGACTTCCATTGGCGGAAGAAGATATAATAATAAATATAGCTGCAAGCAGCAACACGGGGCCAAGCCCAGCAAGGCGCAGCAAGCAGACCAAGCACAGAGCCAGCACATCAAGTACAGCAGTGCAGCAGGCATTTAAGCACCAAGAGCAGTGCAGAGCCGCAAGAACAAAAACAGCACAAATTGAATACACATGTAAATGAAGCACAGTGAGCATTTAAGCACAAACAGCAGTGCATAGCACGAAGGAATTGAAATGAAAACTTATTACACAATTTTAAAGTCACCCCACGTGGGACTCGAACCCACAACCAGAGTGGTTCAGTATTTGAGATACATGGTTTAACATATTGCGCCACTCAGAGGTTGTGAATTTCAAAGCAGCAAGGGAGAGGGTTCAGTGTGAGAATGATTCACAAAAAAGTTCCATGACATGTTATCCAGATTAGCATGCTAAGCTAGTTCAATGCTAATGTATCTTATGACTTGGTACGTCCAATCCTGGCAAAATGCATATCCTCGGATTCGACAGGACGCAGGGAATGGATAGATACCAATTTTATGATTTTGTGACAAACTGTTCACAAGTTACAGCTTCTGATCCAACTCTGGGTCGAACTTGTTCATTTTGCAACACCATATCTTTTGAAGAAAGATGAATAAAAAAATCGGGAACAGTACTTTTATGCGGCTCGGTCCGAAGATCATTTGAGTGCATGTTTGGACAAAATTGGACAAAATTTGAAGGAGGAGTAGCGAAAAAACTGTTTCCCATTTGCTCCAATATGGTGGCCAGTCACATTGTTCAAAATTAACATATGAGATATTGTTGAAATCGGCATAACCCAAGGAATATTTTGACATATAGAAATCAAATTTCAAGCAATGTTAGCAAAAGTTATAAGCGTTTTTTCAAAAAACAATGATATCTCTGGAACACTAGGTGGCGCTGTGACCAAACTTCTCAGGTACTTCCGGGCCATGCTAATGGTAATCCATACCAAATTTGGTGAAGAAAATTCAAATAGTTTAAAAGATATTGCAAATTATGACAAAATTCAAAATGGCGGACACAGGGTACATCCCATTATGGAAAAATCGATATCCACGGATTCGGCATGACGCAAAGAATCCATAGATACCACAATTATGATTTTCTGACAAAGTGTTCAAAAGTTATTGGCCAAAATAGCAATTTTGCATATCTCACGACCCGTAGGTGGCGCTATTCCCAACTTTGGCATGGAACCTCAGAACATGCTTCCGATGAAGTGTACCAATTTTTGTTTCGATTGATCAAACTTTGGCCGAGATACAGCCTCTTAGCCAATTTTGGGTGGACCTCGTTAAGTTTGCGACACCATAACTTTTGAACAAAGATGAATAAAAAAAATCGGGGACAGTACTTTTATGCGGCTCAGTCCGAAGATCATTTGAGTGCATGTTTGGAGAAAATTGGACAAAATTTGAAGGAGGAGTAGCGAAAAAACTGAGAACTGTACATTTCAAAATGGCCACTACTGTAATGGGCGGGGTCTTAATGTACAGTATTGGTTGTAATCAGCATGATGAGAGGAATCAGGTGTACTAAGTTTCATGTCTCTAGAGCAAAGGGTTCAAAAGTTATAACCATTTCAATGTTGAATTTTTGAACTGGTGGTGGCGCTATAGAGTTGGTCCTAGAGGCTCAAAAATTGGTCCAATTACTATTCATTAGCATCACTACAAGTGTGCCAACTTTCATCATTTTCCTACTTACGGTTCATAGGGCTGCCATAGACTCCCATTCACGGAATAATAATAATAAGAAAACCAACAGATACAATAGGTGCCTCAGCCCCTTCGGGGCTTGGCCCCTAATAATAATAATAAGAAAACTAACAGATACAATAGGTGCCTCAGCCCCTTCGGGGCTTGGCCCCTAATAACATAAATACCTGCAAATGGAGCCATACACTGATGTCCACATCCATTGCTGCAGCATTTCTCATTGTTCGGACAGTCACTGTCATAGTGACACAAATCGTCACACGTTTCTGCTCCAATTTTTTTGCTTGGACACTCTCCTGGCTTTGCTGATAAAGAGACACATGACAGAGAAGCCACATAACTGAATACTGCCACTGAATGGTAGCAACATAACTGAAGCCACTGAACACTGAATGTCTCATTCGCTGTATGAAAAAAGTCGCCATAAGATGGTTTTTCCGGAATATTCAGTCTTTCTACTTCAGTTTCACATTTAGTCCAATGCGTTGCTTGCGGTTTCTTTGCAATTATTTGTGAAATAGACTAGAAATTTCTGAGAGAAACAAAATGCAGTTTTTTTTTTGGAAGACATATAGCATCCATTAATTAAAACTCACTGAAAACAGGCGGCACACACGAGCGCCCACAGGGAAATTGACAGCATTTGTGTCCTCCAGAGCAGTCTCTATCAGAAGTGCATCCTCGACGGGACGGCATGACCGTCAGCATCGCCGGACACCGACCGGACACTACAGAAGAGGATTGAAGTGGATCATTAGGGGAGACCAGGAAGTGCTGTAATAGTTTGCTTCAGCATTAGCAAGTCAGGGGTTTTGCAATGAGTCTCAAACTTTATAATATTCACACATTTATCTGCTTCAAGTCAATGTAGCTTAGAAATCCACCATTTTCACTAAAGTGCATCAATCGGTTTCCAAGACTGAGAGTGCGGTTACAACCTACCCCACTATAGTAGAGTTAGTAATAGTGCAAAGCTGATAGAAAACATGGACATCAGTTAATACGTTGTATACAGCTTCCAAATATTATGCCATCCCCATGACCACCCTCATTTCCCTTAAGCATTTTTATAGGCTTCGTAAGAGAACACAAAACAAATATAGACACGCATATATACATCACAGAGTTATCGGTTATAATTAGCTCCCCATGTTAAATTGTAGGCTTATGAATTTCTTAAAACAATGAAATTGTTGTACAATGAAAAATGCATAAACATATGACGGTTCGCATATCTACACTTTGCTTACTATTAAAACTAAACCAACACACAGAGTTGAACTTCCACTTGACGTCTGTACTGCATTTTCGTAAGCAGATGCGTCTAAATTCTAATTTTGTAAGGCACTTCATTTATGCACTTCTTTGGCCTGCGTGATGAAGCTAAAAGAAATTCTCACCTAGGACTCCAGCGTGTGTTGTGCTCCAACAAGCAGACAGACCCAATAAAACCGCACTAAACAAGCAGTACACTTGAACTGTCATCCTCTCGACCTGCGATCTCACAATCAACTCTGCTGGAAGATGCACTGAATTAGTGAGTCAGCAGGGGTGGACAGCGAGGACCACAAAACTACAAAGGACAACCCTGTTGCTGCATCAAAATACCACCTGAGTCCCACAGCAAACGCTATGAAAAGAGTTTAAAGCACTTTTTGGAAATGCGTTTTTAAAGATCCAATTGGAGTTCTGGGCAACTCCAACCCTAATGGAAATCACCTGTCTGTAGCTTTCTAATATAGCCTATTCTTGAAGACCTTGATTAGCTTGTTCAGGTGTGTTTGATCAGGGTTGGACGTCGTAATAATAACCGTAATTTGGAGATGATTGATTGGTTTTATGGCAACACTATCAACGGCAAATGAATCTGCAGTGGTCAGGTGGTACAGCGATCACGTGGTACAAGTCGGAGTTCTACCAAAAGTTACAAGTTGTAGTTATGACTAAACTCTCCAGGAATTGGATCTCTTCTGGAGACTGGCATACCTCTGCATTGAACATCGTTATTAGGGCCCGAGCACTAACAGTGCGAGGACCCTATTGAAACTGTTAGGATTATTTTTAGGGCCCGAGCACAGTGCGAGGACCCTATTGAAACTGTTAGGATTATTTTTTTTTTTCTTTTTTCTGCAAAGTAAGTGCCATTTTCGGGGCCGCAACATGCTCAAAAACTCACCAAATTTGGCATGCATGTCAGGACTGGTGAAAAATTTCGTATTTTGTGGGTTTCGCGGATGGGCGGGGCAAAATGGCACGCTAGCGCCACCTAGAAAATTAGAAAAAATTAGCCCCTCGTCCACGTTCAACCTACATGCACAAAATTTGGTGGGGACGTGTATCATATCAAGACGCACAAAAAAGCCTCAAGAACCCATACCCTAAAACTCGACAGGAGGTCCGCCATTTTTGAATTTGGCGGCCATTTTTGGACGATTTACAGACTCCGTACTTTAACGAACTCCTCCTAGGGATTTAGTCGGATCGACTTAAAATTTCTGCTGTGCCTTCTAAAGGCATTGACGATGTAAAGTTGTGCTATCTGCGCGTTTTCGTCGATGGGCGTGTGCGTGGCGTCGAAGATTCGCCATGAAACAGGAAGTTGTAGTAACTTGGCTGTAAATGCCCAGATCTGCACGAAATTTTACACATTTGACAAGAGTCCCGCCCTGAACAAATCTACATGCCGACATTCACCCACAGTCATAGCGCCACCTGCTGGCAACAGGAAGTGACCTTTAACGAAGCAGCCCCCGCCACTTGTTTGACCGAAATGTACGAAATTTCTGTGGTACATCTACCATGACCAGACGCACAAAAAAGCCTCAAGAACCCATACCCTAAACTCGACAGGAAGTCCGCCATTTTGAATTTGGCGCCCATTTTGGGACGATTTACACACTCCGTACTTTAACGAACTCCTCCTAGGGATTTAGTCGGATCGACTTCAAATTTCTGCTGTGCCTTCTAAAGGCATTGACGATGTAAAGTTGTGCTATCTGCGCGTTTTCGTCGATGGGCGTGTCCGTGGCGTCGATGTTTCGCCATGAAACAGGAAGTTGTAGTAACTTGGCTATAAATGCCCATATCTGCAGGAAATTTTGCACATTTGACAAGGGTCCCGCCCTGAACAAATCTACATGCCGATATTCACCTACAGTCATAGCGCTACCTAGTGGCAAGAGGAAGTGACCTTTAAAGACGCAGCCCTCGCCACATGCTTGACCAACATGTACGAAATTTCTGTGGTACATCTACCATGTCCAGACGCACAGAAAAGTCTCTTGGAGCAATGCCCTAAACGCAACAGGAAGTCAGCCATTTCTAATTTTACCGCCATTTTTGGATGATTTACTCATTACGTACTTTAACTAACTCCTCCTAGGGATTTAGTCGGATCGACTTCAAATTTCTGCTGTGCCTTCTAAAGGCATTGACGATGTAAAGTTGTGCTCTCTGCGCGTTTTCATCGATGGGCATGTCCGTGGCGTCGATGATTCGCCATGAAACAGGAAGTTGTAGTAACTTGGCTGTAAATGCCCAGATCTGAATGAAATTTGACACATTTGACAAGAGTCACGTCCTGAACAAATCTACACGCCCGAATTCACCCTAAGTCATAGCGCCACCTGCTGGCAACAGGAAGTGACCTTTAACGAAGCAGCGAACCAAATTGACAGCCGCACCAGCTGAGCCGCAGAATATGCAACGCGGTCGCCTCACACCCCAACGCGCTACAGGTGCGAGGGCCCGCCCATCGCTGCTTGCAGCTTTAATTTTTTTTTTTTTTTTTTCTGCAAAGTAAGCGCCATTTTCGGGGCCGCAACATGCTCAAAAACTCACCAAATTTGGCACTCATGTAAGGACTGGTGAAAAATTTCGTAATTTGTGGGTTTCGCGGATGGGCGGGGCAAAATGGCTTGCTAGCGCCACCTAGAAATTTGGAAAAAATTAGCCCCTCGTCCACGTTCAACCTACATGCACGAAATTTGGTGGGGACGTGTATCATTTCAAGACGCACAAAAAAGCCTCAAGAACCCATACCCTAAACTCGACAGGAAGTCCGCCATTTTGAATTCGGCGACCAAATTGGGACGATTTACACACTCCGTACTTTAACGAACTCCTCCTAGGGATTTAGTCGGATCAACTTCAAATTTCTGCTGTACCTTCTAAAGGCATTGACGATGTAAAGTTGTGCTATCTGCGCGTTTTCATCGATGGGCGTGTCCGTGGCGTCGATGATTCGCCATGAAACAGGAAGTTGTAGTAACTTGGCTGTAAATGCCCAGATCTGCACGAAATTTAACACATTTGACAAGAGTCCCGCCCTGAACAAATCTACATGCCGACATTCACCCATAGTCATAGCGCCACCTGCTGGCAACAGGAAGTGACCTTTAACGAAGCAGCCCCCGCCGCTTGTTTGACCGACATGTAAGAAATTTCTGTGGTACATCTACCATGGCCAGACGTACAGAAAAGTCTCTTGGAGCGATGCCTTAAACTCAACAGGAAGTCGGCCATTTCTAATTTTACGGCCATTTTTGGATGATTTACTCATTACGTAGTTTAACTAACTCCTCCTAGGGCTTTAGTCGGATCGACTTCACGTTTCTGCTGTGCCTTCTAAAGGCATTGACGATGTAAAGTTGTGCTAGCTGCGGGTTTTCGTCGATGGGCGTGTCCGTGGCGTCGATGATTCGCCATGAAAAAGGAAGTTGTAGTAACTTGGCTGTAAATGCCCAGATCTGCATGAAATTTAACACATTTGACAAGAGTCCCGCCCTGAACAAATCTACATGCCGACATTCACCAACAGTCATAGCGCCACCTGCTGGCAACAGGAAGTGACCTTTAATGAAGCGTAGCAAATTCACAGCCGCGCCGGCTGAGCTCCAGAATATGCAACGCGGCCGCCTCACACCCCGAAGGGCTACAGGTGCGAGGGCCCGCCCATCGCTCCTTGCAGCTTTAATTAGGGCCCGAGCACTAACAGTGCGAGGACCCTATTGAAACTGTTGGGATTATTTTTTTTTTTCTTTTTTCTGCAAAGTAAGTGCCATTTTCGGGGCCACAACATGCTCAAAAACTCACCAAATTTGGCACTCATGTCAGGACTGGTGAAAAATTTCGTATTTTGTGGGTTTCGCGGATGGGCGGTGCAAAATGGCTCGCTAGCGCCACCTAGAAAATTGGAAAAAATTAGCCCCTCGTCCACGTTCAACCTACATGCACGAAATTTGTTGGGGACGTGTATCCTTTGAAGACGCACAAAAAAGCCTCAAGAACCCATACCCTAAACTCAACAGGAAGTCCGCCATTTTGAATTTGGCGACCGATTTGGGACGATTTACACACTCCGTACTTTAACGAACTCCTCCTAGGGATTTAGTCGGATCAACTTCAAATTTCTGCTGTACCTTCTAAAGGCATTGACCATGTAAAGTTGTGCTATCTACGCGTTTTCGTCGATGGGCGTGTCCGTGGCGTCAATGATTCGCCATGAAACAGGAAGTTGTAGTAACTTGGCTGTAAATGCCCAGATCTACACGAAATTTTACACATTTGACAAGAGTCCCGCCCTGAACAAATCTGCATGCCGACATTCACCCACATTCATAGCACCACCTAGTGGCAAGAGGAAGTGAGTTTTAACGAAGCAGCCCCCGTCGCATGTTTGACCGACATGTACGAAATTTCTGTGGTACATCTACCATGTCCAGACGCACAGAAAAGTCTCTTGGAGCGATGCCCTAAACTCAACAGGAAGTCAGCCATTTCTAATTTTACCGCCATTTTTGCATGATTTACTCATTACGTACTTTAACTAACTCCTCCTAGGGCTTTAGTCGGATCGACATCACATTTCTGCTGTGCCTTCTAAAGGCATTGACGATGTAAAGTTGTGCTCTCTGCGCGTTTTCGTCCATGGGCGTGTCCATGGCGTCGATGATTCGCCATGAAACAGGAAGTTGTTGTAACTTGGCTGTAAAAGCCCAGATATGCATGAAATTTCACACCTTTCACAAGAGTCCCGCCCTGAACAAATCTACATGCCGACATTCACCCACCAGTCATAGCGCCACCTGCTGGCAACAGGAAGTGACCTTTAATGAAGCAAAGTAGCAAATGCACAGCCGCACTGGCTGAGCTGCAGAAAATGTAACGCGGCCGCCTCAGACCCCGACGTGCTACAGGTGCGAGGGCCCGCCCATTGCTGCTTGCAGCTTTAATTTTTTTTAATTTTTTTTTTTTTTTTTTTTTCTGCAAAGTAAGTGCCATTTTCGGGGCCGCAACATGCTCAAAAACTCACCAAATTTGGCATGCATGTCAGGACTGGTGAAAAATTTCGTATTTTGTGGGTTTCGCAGATGGGCGGGGCAAATTGGCACGCTAGCGCCACCTAGAAAATTGGAAAAAATTAGCCCCTCGTCCACGTTCAACCTTCATGCACGAAATTTGGTGGGGACGTGTATCATATCAAGACGCACAAAAAAGCCTCAAGAACCCATATCCTAAACTCGACAGGAAGTCCGCCATTTTGAATTTGGCGGCTATTTTTGGACGATTTACACACTCCGTACTTTAACGAACTCCTCCTAGGGATTTAGTCGGATCGACTTAAAATTTCTGCTGTGCCTTCTAAAGGCATTGATGATGTAAAGTTGTGCTATCTGCGCGTTTTCGTCGATGGGCGTGTCCGTGGCGTCGAAGATTCGCCATGAAACAGGAAGTTGTAGTAACTTGGCTGTAAATGCCCAGATCTGCACGAAATTTTAGACATTTGACAAGAGTCACGCCCTGAACAAATCTACATGCCGACATTCACCCACAGTCATAGCGCCACCTGCTGGCAACAGGAAGTGACCTTTAACGAAGCAGCCCCCGCCGCTTGTTTGACCGACATGTACGAAATTTCTGTGGTACATCTACCATGACCAGACGCACAAAAAAGCCTCAAGAACCCATACCCTAAACTCGACAGGAAGTCCGCCATTTTGAATTCGGCGACCGATTTGGGACGATTTACACACTCCGTACTTTAACGAACTCCTCCTAGGGATTTAGTCGGATCAACTTCAAATTCCTGCTGTACCTTCTAAAGGCATTGACGATGTAAAGTTGTGCTATCTGCGCGTTTTCGTCAATGGGCGTGTCCGTGGCGTCGATGATTCGCCATGAAACAGGAAGTTGTAGTAACTTGGCTGTAAATGCCCAGATCTACACGAAATTTTACACATTTGACAAGAGTCCCGCCCTGAACAAATCTACATGCCGACATTCACCCAAATTCATAGCGCCACCTAGTGGCAAGAGGAAGTGACATTTAACGAAGCAGCCCCCGTCGCATGTTTGACCGACATGTACGAAATTTCTGTGGTACATCTACCATGTCCAGACGCACAGAAAAGTCTCTTGGAGCGATGCCCTAAACTCAACAGGAAGTCAGCCATTTCTAATTTTACCGCCATTTTTGGATGATTTACTCATTACGTACTTTAACTAACTCCTCCTAGGGCTTTAGTCGGATCGCCTTCAAATTTCTGCTGTGGCTTCTAAAGGCATTGACGATGAAAAGTTGTGCTATCTGCGCGTTTTCGTCGATGGGCGTGTCCGTGGCGTCGATGATTCGCCATGAAACAGGAAGTTGTAGTAACTTGGCTGTAAATGCCCAGATCTGCACGAAATTTAACACATTTGACAAGAGTCCCGCCCTGATCAAATCTACATGCCGACATTCACCCACAGTCATAGCGCCACCTGCTGGCAACAGGAAGTGGCCTTTAACGAAGCAGTGTGGCAAATGCACAGCCGCACTGGCTGAGCTGCAGAAAATGAAACGCGGCCGCCTCAGACCCCGACGTGCTACAGGTGCGAGGGCCCGCCCATCGCTGCTTGCAGCTTTAATTAGGGCCCGAGCACTAACAGTGCGAGGACCCTATTGAAACTGTTAGGATTATTAGGGCCCGAGCACTAACAGTGCGAGGTCCCTATTGAAACTGTTAGGATTATTATTAGGGCCCGAGCACTAACAGTGCGAGGACCCTATTGAAACTGTTAGGGTTATTTTTTTTTTTTTCTTTTTTTTTTTTCTTTTTTCTGCAAAGTAAGTGCCATTTTCGGGGCCGCAACATGCTCAAAAACTCACCAAATTTGGCACGCATGTCAGGACTGTGAAAAATTTCGTATTTTGTGGGTTTCGCAGATGGGCGGGGCAAAAATGGCACGCTAGCGCCACCTAGAAAATTGGAAAAAATTAGCCCCTCGTCCACGTTCAACCTACATGCACGAAATTTGGTGGGGGACGTGTATCATGTCAAGACGCACAAAAAAGCCTCAAGAACCATACCCTAAACTCGACAGGAGGTCCGCCATTTTGAATTTGGCGGCCATTTTTGGACGATTTACAGACTCCGTACTTTAACGAACTCCTCCTAGGGATTTAGTCAGATCGACTTAAAATTTCTGCTGTGCCTTCTAAAGCATTGACGATGTAAAGTTGTGCTATCTGCCGCGTTTTCGTCGATGGGCGTGTCCGTGGCGTCGAACATTCGCCATGAAACAGGAAGTTGTAGTAACTTGGCTGTAAATGCTCAGATCTGCACGAAATTTTAACACATTTGACAAGAGTCCCGCCTGAACAAATCTACATGCCGACATTCACCCACAGTCATAGCGCCATCTGCTGGCAACAGGAAGTGACCTTTAATGAAGCAGCCCCCGCCGCTTGTTTGACCGACATGTACGAAATTTCTGTGGTACATCTACCATGTCCACACGCACAAAAAGTCTCCTTGGAGGCGATGCCTAAACTCAACAGGAAGTC
>NW_024121488.1:3964870-3994917 GCF_016745375.1 Pimephales promelas
AACTGTAGGGTTGGGAATCGAAAATCTTGAGGTCAGGAATCAGATAGTCGTTATAAAAACGAATTGATTCCTTTGTGAGCATTTCAATGACTTTAAAGAGCCCCTATCATGGATTTTTTGAAAATGACTGTTCATATGGTGTGGAATATAGCTGAAAATCTGAAAGTGCACCGTATATAAAGTTATGGTCTTTTAAAAGTGAGTCTATTAAATGAATTGTTTTTTGAAACGAGTCATTAGCTGTTACATCGTGACGTAGATACATACTGGCCACGCCCAGTTACTGCGCGCGCAGACGGAAGTGTAAACTTGAAGTCTACACACTCAAACACTTCATCATAGCATCATTCGAGAAGACGCTGTGTTCTACTATGCAGAGATAGTTCAGCACTTTGTTTTCATTTACCAGGGACGAGCATGTGAAGAATCGGGTTAGAGTTCATATCAACACTATAGCCCGATTGTGTTCTCATCATTTTATTGACAAATAATGTTAGTTCAAAAACATAAATGAATTCAATGTGCATTCACAAGCGGTTGTTCCTGAAGGAGGGCTCAGTAACTTACTTACCCAGTGTATATGGATCAGCTTCCTCCTCCGAATCACAACCTGTAAGTATTATTAATAATTTTTGCTTTTATGGGTTTGAACGGTTTTGTTGCGTCAGGGCGCGAGGCAGTATGTGTGTGTGTGTGCGCGCGTGTGCGTGTAAAGTTACGCTCAGCGCAGCTTCTAGGTCTCCAATGTCAATTTTTTTTTAAATATGTGAAATGTTTGTCGCTGTTATTGGAGTTGTCAAAGAATAGAGCGTCTTGTTAGTACTGTAGTGCTTTATCAATATGTTTATGGTCTGCATCTGACCAATCACCGCAGATTAGTGTCACGCTAGAGTGGTTTGGAAAAATGAGTCGTTGTACGAATCATTTGGGAGTCTGTGAGCAAATCAGTTAAAAATAAATGCAATTAATACGACAAATAAAGTGTTTCCTTGCATGCATGTTAAACTGTTTTTGGGAACTCCTAAAAACAAAAATAGGAACATTTCAAATGCTATGATAGGGGCTCTTTAAACCCTTCAAGCACGAGATGACTTGCACACTGTTTTGAGTGCTGCACACATATGTAACAGTATATAGCTTGTTTTCACGTGACGTCACGCCACTGTGTTGCCATGGCGCGAAACGCAGATGGAGGGCAGGAAGTGATTTTCTATATTTAGGAAGCACTATAACACACTCAAAATGCCTATGTTTGGCGTCGTTTACGGTTGCTCAGATCGATCAAACCACAAGGAGTTTTTATCGTGTGGCCAAAGTTGTTGTTCATAAGGGGGGAAAATACAAGAAATTGACAGAAAAACACCGGGAAAAATGCTTTGCAAACCCTCGTCTGCGGTCGGGAAAAGCCAAATGGGAAAATGCCAGTGAGTGTGTGTGTGTGTGTGTGTGCGCAGTGATCACTTCATCAAATGTGAGATAATACATTATTTATGTGGCTTATAATTACATTATTCAGGTATTTAAATACACTTAAGTGGCTGTTTGTGAAACGTACCAGACTAGTTTCCGAACTTCGTAAAGTCAAAGTATGTCTGTAAGACGAGTTATGGCGCTTTTCCACTGCATAGTACGTACGTACGGTTCGGCTCAGTACGCTTCGACTAGGCGGAACAGTTCGGATCGCTTTGCGTTTCCACTGCAGTAGTACCCCTTCAAAGTGTGTGGGACTGATCGTTATTTGCGCGCGCCTCTACTGCCATGACATCATCTTAAAAGCGCCACATTTTCAAACCCACAACACAGGAACAATGGAGACTATCGAGGGGATGGTGTTCCTGATTCTCGGTATGTGGTTGTTTTTAACTGCTAGACGGAAAAATGTGTTTAAAATGAGGCTGATGGCAGCAAACAAAAAAAAATACTGCAAGTGTTTCGTGTCTCGTGTCGCAAATCCAATGACGCTAGTAGTGACGCTGGTAGTGACGATTCTGTCTGACCAATCAGTGATCTGCAGTGTTTCACGTCACATTTTAGTACCGGTACGGTACGCTTGGAACCTCAACAGACCAGGTACCATTTAAAGCGACCTGAAGCGAACCGTACTGTACTGTACCATGCAGTGGAAAAGCACCACAAGTGAGCCGTACCGAACCGTACTATGCAGTGGAAAAGCGCCATTAGTTGCCGATATCTACAGCCTCGATGAGGCAGCTCTAACAAATCTCTCTATCTCAAGTGTTAAAATCGGTCCTGTCTTATCAAACGCACGGATCACAGTCAGGAAGTAACCATGACAACGGTCTCAAATTTTCTGTTGATATATTTCTCTTGTAATAGCGTCATTGCGCTCTTCACTCCTTGCCCTCCATCTGCATTCCGCGCTCAACATGGCATACTTATCACGTGAATCAAACCACACTATGGAATCCATGCCCATTTCTACACGCCCGAAATTAACAAATAGAGAGAGCAGTATGAGTGAAATAAGGCATTACTTTGCCTACTAAATTAATGAGAATAGTGTAGAAACAGACCTACCTCAATGCACCACTCTGCAAACTTTGCTTTCAATAATAATGTGTTGCCATGGAATGCAACACATCAAATCTGCCAAAGCGCTCGTCAGTTGCTCATCCGGACTTGTTCAAGAGATCAACTGGTGAGTTCATCATTCAAATTATTTAATTTAGACTTTTATTGAACACTGAACAGCGCACATAAATAAGAGCTTATCAATTAAATATGATACGGTAAACACGAAAGCTCAAATCTTCTTGCATGACACGCTAGAACCAATTCAGTTACCGTCTCATGAGCTCATCATTTTTGCAGTTTCAAACAAATATATTCATTTAATTTGAATTAATAAAGCATAAAAGTGATAGTAAAATGAATGGCATTACTGCCGCTGTGGCGACCCATAGAGAGAGAGAGAGATGGTAGTAATATAAATATTAATAATATTAGCCTACAATTAAGCTACATTTGTCAACATTCATTAAGGAACCTGGCCTAACAATATAGCATTGATTAATCTAGATCAATCAGTAATAAAATGACCTAAAAATGTAATATCCTAATAAATGTTTAGCATCATAACATTACTTTTTGCAATGCATTATATGCATAATATGAACCCAAACAAAAACAGTAACCAAACCAAGATGAATCAATGCAATAAATGTTGATAATTCTCTGTTGATGCATGACAGCTAATGGTTTACGTCATTTTATTATTCTATTATGTTAATCTATTATTATAGATATTAACCTATTTTAATTGTATAATATCAGTGTTTTTTTCCCCCAAATCAAAATTTTACCCACGCATAATTTGTTTATTTTTTTTAATTTTGATGGTTTTTTTTTTTGGATACTTTTTTTTGCACATATGGTAGTTGAGAGTTTCAAGCAGTGTTTAATAAAATTGTTTCAATTCACTTAAATTTAGACTTTTTTTTTCCGACTGTGGTATCGATTTAGTATCGGTACCGAGGTATTAGGTTCTGATATCGTATCGAAGCCAAAATTGTGGTATCGAGCCATCCCTACTCTGATGTAAACAATCCCCACATGTATAAGCACTGTGTGCATGCGGCAGAACGCTCCCGACGATGCATCCCCGCAGGGCTGCCAACTCACACATTCAGCTTGAGACTTTCAGACAGGACGCGGAATACGCGCAGGGTTTTGTTGCTGCGCCGACCTGCATCGACCACGCCGGGGTTAAAGTTCAAAAACTGGAAAACGGCTCTTTTTTTAAGGTTTTTGTTTTTGGTTTGAAACGACAAACGAAAAAAGGGTGGTGCAGGTTTGTTGCTGTTAGCGCTACTACATATAATTAAATTTATATTTAATGTGGTTTCCACATTAAATGGACAGCGTCGCTCGCGCTATACAGTGTCAATAGAAATGTATTGAACAGGCTAGGTAATAGACTAATAGTGATAGTAGTTTGTTAATAATACAATCAAAAACGACATATGTGAAGGTTCTCAGTCCACTCCAACGAAGTTTAAAACCTAGGGCAGTTCAAAACGGTTACAAAAACATACCAGTAGGTGTCGCACTGTGTTTGCTGCTGTGTGCAAGCTACTGTCATGGAGATTAACTTATGTTCTGTAATAAAAACTTTCCATTATAACTGTGCCTTCACAAATTAGCCTACTCACCAAAATGAGCTCTTTCTCCTCATTAGGCATATTTGATCATGTAGTCTATACAGTATGGTCATGATTTGGCAATTATTAAATAATAAAACAGTAGATCAACATGAAAATCACCACAGTCTGTGATATTTAGAACAAGAATCTGCTGGATTTTTCTAAAAAAAAAAAAAAAAAGATTTTAGTCTGCCGACACCAAGCACATAGCTACACCTTGAGCCTACGCAACTTTGTGTCCCAGCTAGCATGAACAATCAGCCTGAGCTCGGCTGCCCCGTGGCGTCTGCGGCTACGTGTTAACCGGGCCGATTGTGGCCCGCAGCTCGCTCTGGAACATGCATTTTTGTTACGGCTGTAAAACACTGGGCCGATTCATGTTCACCATAAAAACCGGCTCCGGCTGTATGATCTAGACCACTTCTGGAAATGACTCGGCTTAGGTTAAATCAAGGGTGGTTTAAGCAATAATAACATAAAAAAAAAAATATTTTAAAATTGACGTAAATTCCTGACCGTATCAGCTAATGTTAGATGCGGTAGCTATGCAGTAAATAATAATTAAATAGTGTTGTTAATTTGCACAGAGGATTCTTTAATATACCAAAGCTTTACATGTATTTTAAACATGCATTCGCGTTTAAGCTGACATAGACGCACAATATGTTTAAGCGTAAATGGTGTGACCATGGGCGCGAACGCGCTTCTCCGAAGAACAGATTGCGTGAAAGCGGTAAGGCAGCTTTGAAAAGCTGTCTATGGAAAAATCTACAGAAAAGTTTGGGCCCATGGAGGGACTATCATTGGATACCACCTGATGAATTTTGTTTTTCTAGCGCCTCATATTCATTGTATAATAGTCTTCTTTGAAATGTGTAGGACTACCTTGAAATGTTTTGTTTACATTCCAGATTGATTATAAAGGCCAGATGTTGTCAGCAATTACTAGGCTGGTAATGAGCAGAATAACCTATATTTAACAACTGCCATCATTATTTGATTCAAGACCACTTGAGAACACCTAAAGTTTTATATTTATTGAATATAATTTATGGAATTCTACTTTAAAATAGCCTAGTTTTTTCAGATAAAGTTCAGCGTAGTGATGCATCATGCACAGTTCACTTCTCCATCATCTATTGTGATATCTGTCATTGTTTCTACAGTGCGTCACCTCTCGTCACTACCGGATAAATTAAAATGGGCAAAGAGGCGGGACGCGGGTGGAGCTGAGGTGCTAATGCTATGCTACTGCCGCTGAATTGACAGCTGATTGAAAAAGTAAAGCCAATGGTTAAAGTTCATGTTTTGCCCTTCGAAATATTATAATAGTTAAGACGTAACTAAAAGTGAGACTATTTACTTTACTTTTTTATCAACTTTATTAATCTCACACAAGGGGCAATTAGTTGAGAGCATGTATACAAATACATTAACACAGATCACACACATTTCTCACAACATACAAGCAGTCAACTATGTGCATCGTGATGCATTGTTATTCTGCTAGTTAAAAATGTATTAATTACTTACAATATTGCTCTAAGCTTGTGCATGTGACAGTGATTCAAGGCCGCCTCTCAGTTTCTCAGATGGTCAAACCAAAGATATTACCTCAGAACTTCAAGAACATGAACTAGAAATCCGCGCTCATTCAAAGCGCTGAAATCATCAGACATCCATTAGTGCATGCGAGGGAAACAGCTGGAAACACGGCGCTGGTCGTTCTCTCCATACTCAACACGACGGAATCCAACGGCGTGCACGGGCGAAGGTATAATACATGTATTAAATTGTATGAAATAATCCCGGAAAAGCACAAACACAGCTGAGGGTGACGTTAACAGACAGCAGACAAACGACTAGCAGTGAAAGCGGCGGCAAGAATCCACCTGTCACTCAAGTGGCCACGCCCTTAATTATGCAGAACTTTAAGGCTTAAATATAATTTAAACAGATGAGTTGTAAAAAAAATTTACCCCCCTCACAGTTGTCATGAAGGGAAAAATGAGCTCTATAGACCAAAGCCACTTTTTGCTCCAGGCTGTAAACATGTTTTTTTCTGCTGTAAAGTTGGGCATTTTAACATGGGGGAGATTCAGATTTGAGCGGCCACTCGATAAATTGCAGTTTAATTCACTTCCGTGTTGGCTTCAAGAGAGAGACGGGGAGGTTGCCGCTTGGTCTGGATAGGCATGATATTAAATAGTTGTAATAAACTACTGTTGCTAACATATTTATTCCGGCCCAGGTTTCTATTTATTCATTGATTTTTCTTCTTCTAACGTGACTCTGGTATAACGTTAGCGTATTATGACCGTTCTAAAAGCTTGGCTTTTATTTTGATAGGCCATATTTACTATTACTTCCGGGTCACGTGGCCAACCTGTAGATCTTCAAACGGAAAAATGGTAAAGGAATTGAAAAAAAAAAACAAAATCGGACCGTTTTCGTTTTTGGATTCAGAACCAAAAACTGGAAAACGGCTCTTTTTTTACGGTTTCTTTGTTTTTGGTTTGAAACGACAAACGAAAAAAGGGTGGTTTCTCGTTATTTTGTCTCTTTTGTTTCAAACGAAAAAACAAACTATCAAAACGTACACGTACCGACTTGGCATTTTGATAGTTCTGTATTCATTTGGCCATTTAGGTGCGCAACCAAAAAGCTAATCAAATGATCGATCTCCTAACTTGCACTGTTTGTTGGCGGCGTCACGGCGACCATCAGTAAACGTTATGGATACAAACAATATTTTATATTTTTTATTAAGCTGTTCATGTCTTTACTAAAATCTAAATTAGATAATCAAAGGGAAGAGTGCTCTTAAAACTCACGAGCTGGAGCGATTTGACCGAACGTAATAGACTCGCTGTTTTTGCTGATGGTGAATCGTCTTTAGCATACAATGCATTCTTTACAAACGTAACTAAGTTAAACGCGTGTTTAAACAACACCTAGGGAAACTCACTTCACCTTCAGAGGTTCTGAGTCTCTCCAGTCTCTCCAATCGTGCAGGGCCTTCTCGCGCTGTGTGTGTGTGTTTGTTAGAGCACGACAGCGGACGCCGCTGCCGGTTTTAGCTCCACGTCGAATCAGGGGGAGGGGCTAATAATATGAAGGTATATTTGTTTCTTTATTATTCAATCAAAAAAACTATTTTCAATTAAAAAAACCTTCACTTCACTGGAAAAAAAAAACTTTTCAATCAAAGAAAAAAGTGTTTGAATTCAAAAATATATTTGAGACTAAAAAAAAATACATTTGACCACTGCTTTTCTTTGATTGAAAATGTTTTATTGGATAGAAGTCCGTTTTTTTGTTTAAAGTAACCTTTTTAATTAAAGTAACATTGTTTTTTGATTGGACCATATAATGGGGACATTTGTGTCTTTATCATTCAATCAAAAAAGAAGTTGCTTCAAACAAACAAACAAACAAACAACAGAATCAATAAAAAAGTCACTTCAATGAAAAGATAAACATTTTCAAAAATAGAAAATCGTTTTTGAATGCAAATAAAATATTCGAGAGTCCAAAAATTGCATTTGAACACTTTTTTTTAAAAAAATAGAAATTTTCTCTTTGATTGAAGTAATCTTTTTTGTGTTTGGGCCATACATGGGTAGGATATTTGTCTTAATCATTCAATTCCAAAAAAGTTGTTTCAATCAAAAAAAAATATATATATTTTCAATCAAAGAAAAAACTGTTCAAATGCAAAAAAAAAAAAAAAATACCCTGTGAATAAAAAAAGTATTGAAGAGAATGTGTTTTTTCGTTGTTTTTGTTTTTTTATTTGAATTAAGTGCAAAAAGTTTTGAAGTAAAATTTTTTTTGATAGGGGATTATCACGCTGATACGTAGTACTTCCGGATTCTGTGATCTTTGTGCACTGCCACTTCTGTTGAATCACAGATCTCGCTGGCGAACTGATGACAGACTACACTAAGTTTATTTATACGGCATCCCTGGTAAATTCATCGGATTCACTAAAGTGCCGGCTGCAAACAAACGTGCTTGTTTTATCTTAATGTTTTAATCCACTTCTTCCTTATACTCAATTCAGTCGGGAATCCATGGAAACTTACGTAGGGTTGGCGTTGTTGGCTAAATTTACAAAGTGGAACAGAGCAGTGACATAAATAGCATTCGTCTCAGCCATTGTTGAACTGCGTCGGAAGTGGACATGCACAAAGTTGACAAATCCCGCCCATGAAACCCAGAAGCGTGATAAAAGAGCGTAAAAAGCGTAAAAAAAGAGATAATTTGCAGGTCACCGCACATGCGCAGAGTATAGTGCCTTCTTCCCGCGCGCTTTTCAAATACTGAACTGATTGATGATGAAGAGCAGACTGGTTAAACAGCCAAGGACAAAACAGCGGATTCGGTAATTTTTTGAGGGTTTATCATGATCAAGAGACAAACGTTTTGTGAAGGTTTTGTAAAAGATTTTGTTTTTGTAAAAAGTTTTTGTAAAAGATGCGGAAGGATTCTAATGTAAGGAGGTGTTTCACGTGACGTTACTTGTCCTAACTGTACATGTGCTTCAGATACCTGTGTGTGTGTTTAAGTCAAGTCAAGTCAAGTCACATTTATTTATATAGCGCTTTTCACAATACAGATTGTATCAAAGCAGCTTCACAGTGATAACATGAAAGTAGTACAACACAGATCAATAATATTGTTAAATATTAAATATTAAATAACCCCAACTAAGCAAGCCAAAAGCAAGGCGACAGTGGCAAGGAACCAAAACTCCATCAGATTGGATGGAGAAAAAACCTTGGGAGAACCCAGGCTCAGTCGGGGGCCAGTTCTCCTCTGGCTTACATTCATATTGTTTAAATATAAATGTTAAATATAAATATTGTTTATGTATAAAACGGCGCCATAACATATCGCAGGCGTTGAGTCGTCTCTTCAAAGGCGTTGGGGCATCCGAAATCCCCGTGAGAGGCTGGATACAAAACTGGACCTGACGAACGCCATTTTTCTCGGGACAAGCGTCCCGAGATAACAGCAGAAAGGCAGATGGGAAATAATTAACATAACTGATGTTCATAATGATTTCCATTATACGGGAGTCGGTGTTAGAAAACCACTATCTAGAGTTAGTTAAAGTACGTAATGAGTAAATCATCAAAAAATGGCGGTAAAATTATAAATGGCCAACTTCCTGTTGACTTAAGGGTATCCTTTTCTGTGCGTCTGGACATGGTAGATGTACCACAGAAATATCGTACATGTCGGTCAAACATGCGACGGGGGCTGCTTCGTTAAATGTCACTTCCTGTTGCCAGCAGGTGGCGCTATGACTGTGGGTGAATGTCGGCATGTAGATTTGTTCAGGGCGGGACTCTTGTCAAATGTGTAAAATTTGGTGCAAATCTGGGCATTTACAGTCAAGTTACTACAATTTCCTGTTTCATGGCGAATCATCGACACCACGGACACGCCCATCAACGAAAACGCGCAGATAGCACAACTTTACATCATCAATGCCTTTAGAAGGCACAGCAGAAATTTGAAGTCTTTAACCTTTAACCTTTTTTACCTTTTTTAACCTTTAACCGTTTGACCTTTAACGAAGCAGCCCCCGCTGCTTGTTTGACCGAGATGTACGAAATTTCTGTGGTACATCTACCATGACCAGACGTACAAAAAAGCCTCAAGAACCCATACCCTAAACTCGACAGGAAGTCCGCCATTTTGAAATTGGCGCCCATTTTGGGACGATTTACACACTCCGTACTTTAACGAACTCCTCCTAGGGATTTAGTCGGATCGACTTCAAATTTCTGCTGTGCCTTCTAAAGGCATTGACGATGTAAAGTTGTGCTATCTGCGCGTTTTCGTCGATGGGCGTGTCCGTGGCGTCGATGATTCGCCATGGAACAGGAAGTTGTAGTAACTTGTTTGAAAATGCCCAGATCTGCAAGAAATTTTACACATTTGACAAGAGTCTCGCCCTGAACAAATCTACATGCCGACGTTCACCCAGTCATAGCACCACCTGCTGGCAACAGGAAGTGACATTTAACGAAGCAGCCCCCGCCGCTTGTTTGACCGACATGTACGAAATTTCTGTGGTACATCTACCATGACCAGACGCACAAAAAAGCCTCAAGAACCCATACCCTAAACTCGACAGGAAGTCCGCCATTTGAATTTGCCGACCGATTTGGGACGATTTACACACTCCGTACTTTAACGAACTCCTCCTAGGGATTTAGTGGGATCAACTTCAAATTTCTGCTGTGCCTTCTAAAGGCACTGACGATGTAAAGTTGTGCTATCTGCGCGTTTTCGTCGATGGGCGTGTTCGTGGCGTCGATGATTCGCCATGGAACAGGAAGTTGTAGTAACTTGACTGTAAATGCCCAGATCTGCACGAAATTTTAGACATTTGACAAGAGTCCCGTCCTGAACAAATCTACATGCCGACATTCACCCTCAGTCATAGTGCCACCTAGTGGCAACAGGAAGTGACCTTTAAGGAAGCAGCCCCTGCCGCACATTTGACCTACATGTGCGGAATATCTGTAGTACATCTACCATGTCCAGGCGCACAGAAAAGTCTCTTGGAGCGATGCCTTAAACTTAACAGGATGTCGGCCATTTCTAATTTTACCGCCATTTTTGGATGATTTACTCATTACGTGCTTTAACTAACTCCTCCTAGGGATTTAGTCGGATCAACTTAAAATTTCTGCTGTACCTTCTAAAGGCATTGACGATGTAAAGTTGTGCTATCTGCGCGTTTTCGTCGATGGGCGTGTCCGTGGCGTCGATGATTCGCTATGAAACAGAAAGTTGTATTAACTTGGATGTAAATGCCCAGATCTGAACGAAATTTAACACATTTGACAAGAGTCCCGCCCTGAACAAATCTACATGCCGACATTCACCAACAGTCATAGCGCCACCTGCTGGCAACAGGAAGTGACCTTTAATGAAGCGTAGCAAATTCACAGCCGCACCGGCTGAGTTCCAGAATATGCAACGCGGCCGCCTCACACCCCGACGCGCTACAGGTGCGAGGGCCCGCCCATCGCTGCTTGCAGCTTTAATTAGGGCCCGAGCACTAACAGTGCGAGGACCCTATTGAAACTGTTAGGGTTATTAGGGCCCGAGCACTAACAGTGCGAGGACCCTATTGAAACTGTTAGGGTTATTAGGGCCCGAGCACTAACAGTGCGAGGACCCTATTGAAACTGTTAGGGTTATTTTTAGGGCCCGAGCACTAACAGTGCGAGGACCCTATTGAAACTGTTAGGGTTATTTTTTTATTTTTTTTTTTTTTTTTCTTTTTTCTGCAAAGTAAGTGCCATTTTCGGGGCCGCAACATGCTCAAAAACTCACCAAATTTGGCACGCATGTCAGGACTGGTGAAAAATTTCGTATTTTGTGGGTTTCGCAGATGGGCGGGGCAAAATGGCACGCTAGCGCCACCTAGAAAATTGGAAAAAATTAGCCCCTCGTCCACGTTCAACCTACATGCACGAAATTTGGTGGGGACGTGTATCATATCAAGACGCACAAAAAAGCCTCAAGAACCCATACCCTAAACTCGACAGGAGGTCCGCCATTTTGAATTTGGCGGCCATTTTTGGACGATTTACAGACTCCGTACTTTAACGAACTCCTCCTAGGGATTTAGTCGGATCGACTTAAAATTTCTGCTGTGCCTTCTAAAGGCATTGACGATGTAAAGTTGTGCTATCTGCGCGTTTTCGTCGATGGGCGTGTCCGTGGCGTCGAAGATTCGCCATGAAACAGGAAGTTGTAGTAACTTGGCTGTAAATGCCCAGATCTGCACGAAATTTTACACATTTGACAAGAGTCACGCCCTGAACAAATCTACATGCCGACATTCACCCACAGTCATAGCGCCACCTGCTGGCAACAGGAAGTGACCTTTAACGAAGCAGCCCCCGCCGCTTGTTTGACCGACATGTACGAAATTTCTGTGGTACATCTACCATGACCAGACGCACAAAAAAGCCTCAAGAACCCATACCCTAAACTCGACAGGAAGTCCGCCATTTTGAATTCGGCGACCGATTTGGACGATTTACACACTCCGTACTTTAACGAACTCCTCCTAGGGATTTAGTCGGATCAACTTCAAATTTCTGCTGTACCTTCTAAAGGCATTGACGATGTAAAGTTGTGCTATCTGCGCGTTTTCGTCGATGGGCGTGTCCGTGGCGTCGATGATTCGCCATGAAACAGGAAGTTGTAGTAACTTGGCTGTAAATGCCCAGATCTACACGAAATTTTACACATTTGACAAGAGTCCCGCCCTGAACAAATCTACATGCCGACATTCACCCACATTCATAGCGCCACCTAGTGGCAAGAGGAAGTGACATTTAACGAAGCAGCCCCCGTCGCATGTTTGACCGACATGTACGAAATTTCTGTGGTACATCTACCATGTCCAGACGCACAGAAAAGTCTCTTGGAGCGATGCCCTAAACTCAACAGGAAGTCAGCCATTTCTAATTTTACCGCCATTTTTGGATGATTTACTCATTACGTACTTTAACTAACTCCTCCTAGGGCTTTAGTCGGATCGCCTTCAAATTTCTGCTGTGCCTTCTAAAGGCATTGACGATGAAAAGTTGTGCTATCTGCGCGTTTTCGTCGATGGGCGTGTCCGTGGCGTCGATGATTCGCCATGAAACAGGAAGTTGTAGTAACTTGGCTGTAAATGCCCAGATCTGCACGAAATTTAACACATTTGACAAGAGTCCCGCCCTGATCAAATCTACATGCCGACATTCACCCACAGTCATAGCGCCACCTGCTGGCAACAGGAAGTGGCCTTTAACGAAGCAGTGTGGCAAATGCACAGCCGCACTGGCTGAGCTGCAGAAAATGAAACGCGGCCGCCTCAGACCCCGACGTGCTACAGGTGCGAGGGCCCGCCCATCGCTGCTTGCAGCTTTAATTTTTTTTTTTTTTTTTTTCTGCAAAGTAAGTGCCATTTTCGGGGCCGCAACATGCTCAAAAACTCACCAAATTTGGCACGCATGTCAGGACTGGTGAAAAATTTCGTATTTTGTGGGTTTCGCAGATGGGCGGGGCAAAATGGCACGCTAGCGCCACCTAGAAAATTGGAAAAAATTAGCCCCTCGTCCACGTTCAACCTACATGCACGAAATTTGGTGGGGACGTGTATCATATCAAGACGCACAAAAAAGCCTCAAGAACCCATACCCTAAACTCGACAGGAGGTCCGCCATTTTGAATTTGGCGGCCATTTTTGGACGATTTACAGACTCCGTACTTTAACGAACTCCTCCTAGGGATTTAGTCGGATCGACTTAAAATTTCTGCTGTGCCTTCTAAAGGCATTGACGATGTAAAGTTGTGCTATCTGCGCGTTTTCGTCGATGGGCGTGTCCGTGGCGTCGAAGATTCGCCATGAAACAGGAAGTTGTAGTAACTTGGCTGTAAATGCCCAGATCTGCACGAAATTTTACACATTTGACAAGAGTCCCGCCCTGAACAAATCTACATGCCGACATTCACCCACAGTCATAGCGCCACCTGCTGGCAACAGGAAGTGACCTTTAACGAAGCAGCCCCCGCCGCATGTTTGACCGACATGTACGAAATTTCTGTGGTACATCTACCATGTCCAGACGCACAGAAAAGTCTCTTGGAGCGATGCCCTAAACTCAACAGGAAGTCCGCCATTTCTAATTTTACGCCATTTTTGGATGATTTACTCATTACGTACTTTAACGAACTCCTCCTAGGGATTTAGTCGGATCGACTTCAAATTTATGCTGTGCCTTCTAAAGGCATTGACGATGTAAAGTTGTGCTATCTGCGCGTTTTCGTCGATGGGCGTGTCCGTGGCGTCGATGATTCGCCATGAAACAGGAAGTTGTAGTAACTTGGCTGTAAATGCCCAGATCTGCACGAAATTTTACACATTTGACAAGAGTCCCGCCCTGAACAAATCTACATGCCGACATTCACCCACAGTCATAGCGCCACCTGCTGGCAACAGGAAGTGACCTTTAACGAAGCAGCGTGGCAAATGCACAGCCGCACTGGCTGAGCTGCAGAAAATGCAACGCGGCCGCCTCAGACCCCGACGTGCTACAGGTGCGAGGGCCCGCCCATCGCTGCTTGCAGCTTTAATTTTTTTTTTTTTTTTTTTTTTCTGCAAAGTAAGTGCCATTTTCGGGGCCGCAACATGCTCAAAAACTCACCAAATTTGGCACGCATGTCAGGACTGGTGAAAAATTTCGTATTTTGTGGGTTTCGCAGATGGGCGGGGCAAAATGGCACGCTAGCGCCACCTAGAAAATTGGAAAAAATTAGCCCCTCGTCCACGTTCAACCTACATGCACGAAATTTGGTGGGGACGTGTATCATATCAAGACGCACAAAAAAGCCTCAAGAACCCATACCCTAAACTCGACAGGAGGTCCGCCATTTTGAATTTGGCGGCCATTTTTGGACGATTTACAGACTCCGTACTTTAACGAACTCCTCCTAGGGATTTAGTCGGATCGACTTAAAATTTCTGCTGTGCCTTCTAAAGGCATTGACGATGTAAAGTTGTGCTATCTGCGCGTTTTCGTCGATGGGCGTGTCCGTGGCGTCGAAGATTCGCCATGAAACAGGAAGTTGTAGTAACTTGGCTGTAAATGCCCAGATCTGCACGAAATTTTACACATTTGACAAGAGTCCCGCCCTGAACAAATCTACATGCCGACATTCACCCACAGTCATAGCGCCACCTGCTGGCAACAGGAAGTGACCTTTAACGAAGCAGCCCCCGCCGCTTGTTTGACCGACATGTACGAAATTTCTGTGGTACATCTACCATGACCAGACGCACAAAAAAGCCTCAAGAACCCATACCCTAAACTCGACAGGAAGTCCGCCATTTTGAATTCGGCGACCGATTTGGGACGATTTACACACTCCGTACTTTAACGAACTCCTCCTAGGGATTTAGTCGGATCAACTTCAAATTTCTGCTGTACCTTCTAAAGGCATTGACGATGTAAAGTTGTGCTATCTGCGCGTTTTCGTCGATGGGCGTGTCCGTGGCGTCGATGATTCGCCATGAAACAGGAAGTTGTAGTAACTTGGCTGTAAATGCCCAGATCTACACGAAATTTTACACATTTGACAAGAGTCCCGCCCTGAACAAATCTACATGCCGACATTCACCCACATTCATAGCGCCACCTAGTGGCAAGAGGAAGTGACTTTAACGAAGCAGCCCCCGTCGCATGTTTGACCGACATGTACGAAATTTCTGTGGTACATCTACCATGTCCAGACGCACAGAAAAGTCTCTTGGAGCGATGCCCTAAACTCAACAGGAAGTCAGCCATTTCTAATTTTACCGCCATTTTTGGATGATTTACTCATTACGTACTTTAACTAACTCCTCCTAGGGCTTTAGTCGGATCGACTTCAAATTTCTGCTGTGCCTTCTAAAGGCATTGACGATGTAAAGTTGTGCTATCTGCGCGTTTTCGTCGATGGGCGTGTCCGTGGCGTCGATGATTCGCCATGAAACAGGAAGTTGTAGTAACTTGGCTGTAAATGCCCAGATCTGCACGAAATTTAACACATTTGACAAGAGTCCCGCCCTGAACAAATCTACATGCCGACATTCACCCACAGTCATAGCGCCACCTGCTGGCAACAGGAAGTGACCTTTAACGAAGCAGTGTGGCAAATGCACAGCCGCACTGGCTGAGCTGCAGAAAATGAAACGCGGCCGCCTCACACCCCGACGTGCTACAGGTGCGAGGGCCCGCCCATCGCTGCTTGCAGCTTTATTTTTTTTTTTTTTTTTTTTTTTTTTCTGCAAAGTAAGTGCCATTTTCGGGGCCGCAACATGCTCAAAAACTCACCAAATTTGGCACGCATGTCAGGACTGGTGAAAAATTTCGTATTTTGTGGGTTTCGCGGATGGGCGGGGCAAAATGGCACGCTAGCGCCACCTAGAAAATTGGAAAAAATTAGCCCCTCGTCCACGTTCAACCTACATGCACGAAATTTGGTGGGGACGTGTATCATATCAAGACGCACAAAAAAGCCTCAAGAACCCATACCCTAAACTCGACAGGAGGTCCGCCATTTTGAATTTGGCGGCCATTTTTGGACGATTTACAGACTCCGTACTTTAACGAACTCCTCCTAGGGATTTAGTCGGATCGACTTAAAATTTCTGCTGTGCCTTCTAAAGGCATTGACGATGTAAAGTTGTGCTATCTGCGCGTTTTCGTCGATGGGCGTGTCCGTGGCGTCGAAGATTCGCCATGAAACAGGAAGTTGTAGTAACTTGGCTGTAAATGCCCAGATCTGCACGAAATTTTACACATTTGACAAGAGTCCCGCCCTGAACAAATCTACATGCCGACATTCACCCACAGTCATAGCGCCACCTGCTGGCAACAGGAAGTGACCTTTAACGAAGCAGCCCCCGCCGCTTGTTTGACCGACATGTACGAAATTTCTGTGGTACATCTACCATGACCAGACGCACAAAAAAGCCTCAAGAACCCATACCCTAAACTCGACAGGAAGTCCGCCATTTTGAATTTGGCGACCGATTTGGGACGATTTACACACTCCGTACTTTAACGAACTCCTCCTAGGGATTTAGTCGGATCAACTTCAAATTTCTGCTGTACCTTCTAAAGGCATTGACGATGTAAAGTTGTGCTATCTGCGCGTTTTCGTCGATGGGCGTGTCCGTGGCGTCGATGATTCGCCATGAAACAGGAAGTTGTAGTAACTTGGCTGTAAATGCCCAGATCTGCACGAAATTTTACACATTTGACAAGAGTCCCGCCCTGAACAAATCTACATGCCGACATTCACCCACATTCATAGCGCCACCTAGTGGCAAGAGGAAGTGACCTTTAACGAAGCAGCCCCCGTCGCATGTTTGACCGACATGTACGAAATTTCTGTGGTACATCTACCATGTCCAGACGCACAGAAAAGTCTCTTGGAGCGATGCCCTAAACTCAACAGGAAGTCAGCCATTTCTAATTTTACCGCCATTTTTGGATGATTTACTCATTACGTACTTTAACTAACTCCTCCTAGGGATTTAGTCGGATCGCCTTCAAATTTCTGCTGTGCCTTCTAAAGGCATTGACGATGAAAAGTTGTGCTATCTGCGCGTTTTCGTCGATGGGCGTGTCCGTGGCGTCGATGATTCGCCATGAAACAGGAAGTTGTAGTAACTTGGCTGTAAATGCCCAGATCTGCACGAAATTTAACACATATGACAAGAGTCCCGCCCTGAACAAATCTACATGCCGACATTCACCCACAGTCATAGCGCCACCTGCTGGCAACAGGAAGTGGCCTTTAACGAAGCAGTGTGGCAAATGCACAGCCGCACTGGCTGAGCTGCAGAATATGAAACGCGGCCGCCTCACACCCCGACGTGCTACAGGTGCGAGGGCCCGCCCATCGCTGCTTGCAGCTTTAATTTTTTTTTTTTTTTTTTTCTTTTTTCTGCAAAGTAAGTGCCATTTTCGGGGCCGCAACATGCTCAAAAACTCACCAAATTTGGCACGCATGTCAGGACTGGTGAAAAATTTCGTATTTTGTGGGTTTCGCAGATGGGCGGGGCAAAATGGCACGCTAGCGCCACCTAGAAAATTGGAAAAAATTAGCCCCTCGTCCACGTTCAACCTACATGCACGAAATTTGGTGGGGACGTGTATCATATCAAGACGCACAAAAAAGCCTCAAGAACCCATACCCTAAACTCGACAGGAGGTCCGCCATTTTGAATTTGGCGGCCATTTTTGGACGATTTACAGACTCCGTACTTTAACGAACTCCTCCTAGGGATTTAGTCGGATCGACTTAAAATTTCTGCTGTGCCTTCTAAAGGCATTGACGATGTAAAGTTGTGCTATCTGCGCGTTTTCGTCGATGGGCGTGTCCGTGGCGTCGAAGATTCGCCATGAAACAGGAAGTTGTAGTAACTTGGCTGTAAATGCCCAGATCTGCACGAAATTTTACACATTTGACAAGAGTCCCGCCCTGAACAAATCTACATGCCGACATTCACCCACAGTCATAGCGCCACCTGCTGGCAACAGGAAGTGACCTTTAACGAAGCAGCCCCCGCCGCTTGTTTGACCGACATGTACGAAATTTCTGTGGTACATCTACCATGACCAGACGCACAAAAAAGCCTCAAGAACCCATACCCTAAACTCGACAGGAAGTCCGCCATTTTGAATTCGGCGACCGATTTGGGACGATTTACACACTCCGTACTTTAACGAACTCCTCCTAGGGATTTAGTCGGATCAACTTCAAATTTCTGCTGTACCTTCTAAAGGCATTGACGATGTAAAGTTGTGCTATCTGCGCGTTTTCGTCGATGGGCGTGTCCGTGGCGTCGATGATTCGCCATGAAACAGGAAGTTGTAGTAACTTGGCTGTAAATGCCCAGATCTGCACGAAATTTTACACATTTGACAAGAGTCCCGCCCTGAACAAATCTACATGCCGACATTCACCCACATTCATAGCGCCACCTAGTGGCAAGAGGAAGTGACATTTAACGAAGCAGCCCCCGTCGCATGTTTGACCGACATGTACGAAATTTCTGTGGTACATCTACCATGTCCAGACGCACAGAAAAGTCTCTTGGAGCGATGCCCTAAACTCAACAGGAAGTCAGCCATTTCTAATTTTTACCGCCATTTTTGGATGATTTACTCATTACGTACTTTAACTAACTCCTCCTAGGGCTTTAGTCGGATCGACATCACATTTCTGCTGTGCCTTTTAAAGGCATTGACGATGTAAAGTTGTGCTATCTGCGCGTTTTCGTCGATGGGCGTGTCCGTGGCGTCGAAGATTCGCCATGAAACAGGACGTTGTAGTAACTTGGCTGTAAATGCCCAGATCTGCACAAAATTTAACACATTTGACAAGAGTCCCGCCCTGAACAAATCTACATGCCGACATTCACCCACAGTCATAGCGCCACCTGCTGGCAACAGGAAGTGACCTTTAACGAAGCAGCGTGGCAAATGCACAGCCGCACTGGCTGAGCTGCAGAAAATGAAACGCGGCCGCCTCAGACCCCGACGTGCTACAGGTGCGAGGGCCCGCCCATCGCTGCTTGCAGCTTTAATTTTTTTTTCTTTTTTTTTTTTCTGCAAAGTAAGTGCCATTTTCGGGGCCGCAACATGCTCAAAAACTCACCAAATTTGGCACGCATGTCAGGACTGGTGAAAAATTTCGTATTTTTGGGTTTCGCGGATGGGCGGGGCAAAATGGCTCGCTAGCGCCACATAGAAAATTGGAAAAAATTAGCCCCTCGTCCACGTTCAACCTACATGCACGAAATTTGGTGGGGACGTGTATCATATCAAGACGCACAAAAAAGCCTCAAGAACCCATACCCTAAACTCGACAGGAAGTCCGCCATTTTGAATTTGGCGGCCATTTTTGGACGATTTACACACTCCGTACTTTAACGAACTCCTCCTAGGGATTTAGTCGGATCGACTTCAAATTTCTGCTGTGCCTTCTAAAGGCATTGACGATGTAAAGTTGTGCTATCTGCGCGTTTTCGTCGATGGGCGTGTCCGTGGCGTCGAAGATTCGCCATGAAACAGGAAGTTGTAGTAACTTGGCTGTAAATGCCCAGATCTGCACGAAATTTGACACATTTGACAAGAGTCCCGTCCTGAACAAATCTACATGCCGACATTCACCCACAGTCATAGCGCCACCTGCTGGCAACAGGAAGTGACCTTTAACGAAGCAGCCCCCGCCGCTTGTTTGACAGACATGTCTGAAATTTCTGTGGTACATCTACCATGACCAGACGCACAGAAAAGCCTCAAGAACCCATACCCTAAACTCGACAGGAAGTCCGCCATTTTGAATTTGGCGACCGATTTGGGACGATTTACACACTCCGTACTTTAACGAACTCCTCCTAGGGATTTAGTCGGATCAACTTCAAATTTCTGCTGTACCTTCTAAAGGCATTGACGATGTAAAGTTGTGCTATCTGCGTGTTTTCGTCGATGGGCGTGTCCGTGGCGTCGATGATTCGCCATGAAACAGGAAGTTGTAGTAACTTGGCTGTAAATGCCCAGATCTGCACGAAATTTTACACATTTGACAAGAGTCCTGCCCTGAACAAATCTACATGCCGACATTCAACCACAGTCATAGCGCCACCTAGTGGCAACAGGAAGTGACTTTAACGAAGCAGCGAAAAGTTCGCAGCTGCACCGCTTGAGCCGCAGAATATGCAACGCGGCCGCCACACCCAACACGGCTACAGGTGCGAGGGCCCGCCCATCGCTGCTTGCAGCTTTAATTAGGCCCGAGCACTAACAGTGCGAGGACCTATGAATCTGTTAGGATTATTTTTTTTTTTTCTTTTTCTTTTTTCTTTTTCTTTTTTCTTTTTTCTTTTTCTTTTTTCTGCAAAGTAAGCGCATTTTCGGGGGCCTCAACATGCTCAAAAACTCACCAAATTTGGCACGCATGTCAGGACTGGTGAAAAATTTTCGTATTTTGTGGGTTTCGCGGATGGGCGTGCAAAATGGCTCCCTAGCGCCACCTAGAAAATTGGAAAAAATTAGCCCCTCGTCCACGTTCAACCTACAAACACGAAATTTGGTGGGGACGTGTATCATATCAAGACGCACAAAAAAGCCTCAAGAACCCATACCCTAAACTCAACAGGAAGTCGGCCATTTTGAATTTGGCATCAGTTTTGGGACGATTTACACACTCAATACTTTAACAAACTCCTCCTAGTGATTTAGTCCGATCGACTTCAAATTTCTGCTGTGCCTTCTAAAGGCATCGACAAAGTAAAGTTGTGCTATCTGCGCGTTTTCGTCGATGGACGTGTCCGTGGCGTCGATGATTCTCCATGAAACAGGAAGTTGTAGTAACTTGGCTGTAAATGCCCAGATCTGCATGAAATTTTACACATTTGACAAGAGTCCCGCCCTGAACAAATCTACATAACGACATTCACCCACAGTAATAGCGCCACCTGCTGGCAACAGGAAGTGACCTTTAATGAAGCATCCCCCGCCACATGTTTGACCGACATGTACGAAATTTCTGTGGTACATCTACCATGGCCAGACGCACAAAAAAGCCTTTGGACCCATACCCTAAACTCAACAGGAAGTCGGCCATTTGATTTTACAGCCCATTTTTGGATGATTTACTCATTACGTACTTTAACGAACTCCTCCTAGGGATTTAGTCGGATCCACTTCAAATTTCTGCTGTGCCTTCTAAAGGCATTGACGATGTAAAGTTGTGCTATCTGCGCGTTTTCGTCGATGGGCGTGTCCGTGGCGTCGATGTTTCGCCATGAAACAGGAAGTTGTAGTAACTTGGCTATAAATGCCCAGATCTGCAGGAAATTTTACACATTTGACAAGAGACCCGCCCTGAACAAATCTACATGCCGATATTCATCCACAGTCATAGCGCCACCTAGTGGCAAGAGGAAGTGACCTTTAAAGACGCAGCCCCCGCCACATGCTTGACCAACATGTACGAAATTCCTGTGGTACATCCACCATGTCCAGACGCACAGAAAAGTCTCTTGAAACAATGCCCTAAACTCAACAGGAAGTCAGCCATTTCTAATTTTACCGCCATTTTTGGATGATTTGCTCATTACGTACTTTAACTAACTCCTCCTAGGGATTTAGTCGGATCCACTTCATATTTCTGCTGTGCCTTCTAAAGGCATTGACGATGTAAAGTTGTGCTCTCTGTGCGTTTTCATCGATGGTCATGTCCGTGGCGTCGATGATTCGCCATGAAACAGGAAGTTGTAGTAACTTGGCTGTAAATGCCCAGATCTGAATGAAATTTTACACATTTGACAAGAGTCCCGCCCTGAACAAATCTACATGCCCGAATTCACCCTAAGTCATAGCGCCACCTAGTGGCAACAGGAAGTGACCTTTAACGAAGCAGCGAAAAATTTCACAGCTGCACCGGCTGAGCCGCAGAATATGCAACGCGGCCGCCTCACACCCCAACGCGCTACAGGTGCGAGGGCCCGCCCATCGCTGCTTGCAGCTTTAATTAGGGCCCGAGCACTAACAGTGCGAGGACCCTATTGAAACTGTTAGGGTTATTTTTTTTTTTTTTTTTTTTTTTTTTTTTTCTGCAAAGTAAGTGCCATTTTCGGGGCCGCAACATGCTCAAAAACTCACCAAATTTGGCACGCATGTCAGGACTGGTGAAAAATTTTGTATTTTGTGGGTTTCGCAGATGGGCGGGGCAAAATGGCACGCTAGCGCCACCTAGAAAATTGGAAAAAATTAGCCCCTCGTCCACGTTCAACCTACATGCACGAAATTTGGTGGGGACGTGTATCATATCAAGACGCACAAAAAAGCCTCAAGAACCCATACCCTAAACTCGACAGGAGGTCCGCCATTTTGAATTTGGCGGCCATTTTTGGACGATTTACAGACTCCGTACTTTAACGAACTCCTCCTAGGGATTTAGTCGGATCGACTTAAAATTTCTGCTGTGCCTTCTAAAGGCATTGACGATGTAAAGTTGTGCTATCTGCGCGTTTTCGTCGATGGGCGTGTCCGTGGCGTCGAAGATTCGCCATGAAACAGGAAGTTGTACTAACTTGGCTGTAAATGCCCAGATCTGCACGAAATTTTACACATTTGACAAGAGTCACGCCCTGAACAAATCTACATGCCGACATTCACCCACAGTCATAGCGCCACCTGCTGGCAACAGGAAGTGACCTTTAATGAAGCAGCCCCCGGCGCTTGTTTGACCGACATGTACGAAATTTCTGTGGTACATCTACCATGACCAGACGCACAAAAAAGCCTCAAGAACCCATACCCTAAACTCGACAGGAAGTCCGCCATTTTGAATTCGGCGACCGATTTGGGACGATTTACACACTCCGTACTTTAACGAACTCCTCCTAGGGATTTAGTCGGATCAACTTCAAATTTCTGCTGTACCTTCTAAAGGCATTGACGATGTAAAGTTGTGCTATCTGCACGTTTTCGTCGATGGGCGTGTCCGTGGCGTCGATGATTCGCCATGAAACAGGAAGTTGTAGTAACTTGGCTGTAAATGCCCAGATCTACACGAAATTTTACACATTTGACAAGAGTCCCGCCCTGAACAAATCTACATGCCGACATTCACCCACATTCATAGCGCCACCTAGTGGCAAGAGTAAGTGACATTTAACGAAGCAGCCCCCGTCGCATGTTTGACCGACATGTACGAAATTTCTGTGGTACATCTACCATGTCCAGACGCACAGAAAAGTCTCTTGGAGCGATGCCCTAAACTCAACAGGAAGTCAGCCATTTCTAATTTTACCGCCATTTTTGGATGATTTACTCATTACGTACTTTAACTAACTCCTCCTAGGGCTTTAGTCGGATCGCCTTCAAATTTCTGCTGTGCCTTCTAAAGGCATTGACGATAAAAAGTTGTGCTATCTGCGCGTTTTCGTCGATGGGCGTGTCCGTGGCATCGATGATTCGCCATGAAACAGGAAGTTGTCGTAACTTGGCTGTAAATGCCCAGATCTGCAAGAAATTTAACACATTTGACAAGAGTCCCGCCCTGAACAAATCTACATGCCGACATTCACCCACAGTCATAGCGCCACCTGCTGGCAACAGGAAGTGGCCTTTAACGAAGCAGTGTGGCAAATGCACAGCCGCACTGGCTGAGCTGCAGAAAATGAAACGCGGCCGCCTCAGACCCCGATGTGCTACAGGTGCGAGGGCCCGCCCATCGCTGCTTGCAGCTTTAATTTTTTTTCTTTTTTCTTTTTTCTGCAAAGTAAGCGCCATTTTCGGGGCCGCAACATGCTCAAAAACTCACCAAATTTGGCACGCATGTCAGGACTGGTGAAAAATTTCGTATTTTGTGGGTTTCGCGGATGGGCGTGGCAAAATGGCACGCTAGCGCCACCTAGAAAATTGGAAAAAATTAGCCCCTCGTCCACGTTCAACCTACATGCACGAAATTTGGTGGGGACGTGTATCATATCAAGACGCACAAAAAAGCCTCAAGAACCCATACCATAAACTCGACAGGAAGTCCGCCATTTTGAATTTGGCGGCCATTTTTGGACGATTTACACACTCCGTACTTTAACGAACTCCTCCTAGGGATTTAGTCGGATAGACTTCAAATTTCTGCTGTGCCTTCTAAAGGCATTGACGATGTAAAGTTGTGCTATCTGCGTGTTTTTGTCGATGGGCGTGTCCGTGGCGTCAAAGATTCGCCATGAAACAGGAAGTTGTAGTAACTTGGCTGTAAATGCCCAGATCTGCACGAAATTTGACACATTTGACAAGAGTCCTGCCCTGAACAAATCTACATGCCGACATTCACCCACAGTCATAGCGCCACCTGCTGGCAACAGGAAGTGACCTTTAACGAAGCAGCCCCCGCCGCTTGTTTGACCGACATGTACGAAATTTCTGTGGTACATCTACCATGACCAGACGCACAAAAAAGCCTCAAGAACCCATACCCTAAACTCGACAGGAAGTCCGCCATTTTGAATTTGGCGACCGATTTGGGACGATTTACACACTCCGTACTTTAACGAACTCCTCCTAGGGATTTAGTCGGATCAACTTCAAATTTCTGCTGTACCTTCTAAAGGCATTGACGATGTAAAGTTGTGCTATCTGCGCGTTTTTGTCGATGGGCGTGTCCGTGGCGTCGATGATTCGCCATGAAACAGGAAGTTGTAGTAACTTGGCTGTAAATGCCCAGATCTGCACGAAATTTTACACATTTGACAAGAGTCCTGCCCTGAACAAATATACATGCCGACATTCAACCACAGTCATAGCGCCACCTAGTGGCAACAGGAAGTGACCTTTAACGAAGCAGCGAAAAATTTCGCAGCTGCACCGGCTGAGCCGCAGAATATGCAACGCGGCCGCCTCACACCCCAACACGCTACAGGTGCGAGGGCCCGCCCATCGCTGCTTGCAGCTTTAATTAGGGCCCGAGCACTAACAGTGCGAGGACCCTATTGAATCTGTTAGGATTATTTTTTTTTTTCTTTTTTCTTTTTTCTTTTTTCTTTTTCTTTTTTTTTTTTTCTGCAAAGTAAGCGCCATTTTCGGGCCTCAACATGCTCAAAAACTCACCAAATTTGGCACGCATGTCAGGACTGGTGAAAAATTTCGTATTTTGTGGGTTTCGCGGATGGGCGTGGCAAAATGGCTCCTAGCGCCACCTAGAAAATTGGAAAAAATTAGCCCCTCGTCCACGTTCAACCTACATGCACGAAATTTGGTGGGGACGTGTATCATATCAAGACGCACAAAAAAGCCTCAAGAACCCATACCCTAAACTCGACAGGAAGTCCGCCATTTTGAATTTGGCATCAGTTTTGGGACGATTTACACACTCAATACTTTAACAAACTCCTCCTAGTGATTTAGTCCGATCGACTTCAAATTTCTGCTGTGCCTTCTAAAGGCATCGACAAAGTAAAGTTGTGCTATCTGCGCGTTTTCGTCGATGGACGTGTCCGTGGCGTCGATGATTCTCCATGAAACAGGAAGTTGTAGTAACTTGGCTGTAAATGCCCAGATCTGCATGAAATTTTACACATTTGACAAGAGTCCCGCCCTGAACAAATCTACATGCCGACATTCACCCACAGTCATAGCGCCACCTGCTGGCAACAGGAAGTGACCTTTAATGAAGCATCCCCCGCCACATGTTTGACCGACATGTACGAAATTTCTGTGGTACATCTACCATGGCCAGACGCACAAAAAGTCTCTTGGAGCGATACCCTAAACTCAACAGGAAGTCGGCCATTTCTAATTTTACAGCCATTTTTGGATGATTTACTCATTACGTACTTTAACGAACTCCTCCTAGGGATTTAGTCGGATCCACTTCAAATTTCTGCTGTGCCTTCTAAAGGCATTGACGATGTAAAGTTGTGCTATCTGCGCGTTTTCGTCGATGGGCGTGTCCGTGGCATCGATGATTCGCCATGAAACAGGAAGTTGTAGTAACTTGGCTATAAATGCCCAGATCTGCATGAAATTTTACACATTTGACAAGAGTCCCGCCCTGAACAAATCTACATGCCGATATTCACCCACAGTCATAGCGCCACCTAGTGGCAACAGGAAGTGACCTTTAAAGACGCAGCCCCCGCCACATGCTTGACCAACATGTACGAAACTTCTGTGGTACATCTACCATGTCCAGACGCACAGAAAAGTCTCTTGGAGCAATGCCCTAAACTCGACAGGAAGTCAGCCATTTCTAATTTTACCGCCATTTTTGGATGATTTACTCATTACGTACTTTAACTAACTCCTCCTAGGGATTTAGTCGGATCGACTTCAAATTTCTGCTGTGCCTTCTAAAGGCATTGACGATGTAAAGTTGTGCTCTCTGCGCGTTTTCATCGATGGGCATGTCCGTGGCGTCGATGATTCGCCATGAAACAGGAAGTTGTAGTAACTTGGCTGTAAATGCCCAGATCTGCATGAAATTTTACACATTTGACAAGAGTCCCGCCCTGAACAAATCTACATGCCGAATTCACCCTAAGTCATAGCGCCACCTAGCTGGCAACAGGAAGTGACCTTTAACGAAGCAGCGAAAAATTCACAGCCGCACCGGCTGAGCCGCAGAATATGCAACGCGGCCGCCTCACACCCCAACGCGCTACAGGTGCGAGGCCCGCCCATCGCTGCTTGCAGCTTTAATTAGGGCCCGAGCACTAACAGTGCGAGGACCCTATTGAAACTGTTGGGTTAATTTTTTTTTTTTTTTTTTTTTTCTTTTTCTGCAAAGTAAGTGCCATTTTCGGGGCCGCAACATGCTCAAAAACTCACCAAATTTGGCACGCATGTCAGGACTGGTGAAAAATTTCGTATTTTGTGGGTTTCGCAGATGGGCGGGGCAAAATGGCACGCTAGCGCCACCTAGAAAATTGGAAAAAATTAGCCCCTCGTCCACGTTCAACCTACATGCACGAAATTTGGTGGGGACGTGTATCATATCAAGACGCACAAAAAAGCCTCAAGAACCCATACCCTAAACTCGACAGGAGGTCCGCCATTTTTGAATTTGGCGGCCATTTTTGGACGATTTACAGACTCCGTACTTTAACGAACTCCTCCTAGGGATTTAGTCGGATCGACTTAAAATTTCTGCTGTGCCTTCTAAAGGCATTGACGATGTAAGTTGTGCTATCTGCGCGTTTTCGTCGATGGGCGTGTCCGTGGCGTCGAAGATTCGCCATGAAACAGGAAGTTGTAGTAACTTGGCTGTAAATGCCCAGATCTGCACGAAATTTTACACATTTGACAAGAGTCACGCCCTGAACAAATCTACATGCCGACATTCACCCACAGTCATAGCGCCACCTGCTGGCAACAGGAAGTGACCTTTAACGAAGCAGCCCCCGCCGCTGTTTGACCGACATGTACGAAATTTCTGTGGGTACATCTACCATGACCAGACGCACAAAAAAGCCTCAAGAACCCATACCCTAAACTCGACAGGAAGTCCGCCATTTTGAATTCGGCGACCGATTTGGGACGATTTACACACTCCGTACTTTAACGAACTCCTCCTAGGGATTTAGTCGGATCAACTTCAAATTTCTGCTGTACCTTCTAAAGGCATTGACGATGTAAAGTTGTGCTATCTGCGCGTTTTCGTCGATGGGCGTGTCCGTGGCGTCGATGATTCGCCATGAAACAGGAAGTTGTAGTAACTTGGCTGTAAATGCCCAGATCTACACGAAATTTTACACATTTGACAAGAGTCCCGCCCTGAACAAATCTACATGCCGACATTCACCCACATTCATAGCGCCACCTAGTGGCAAGAGGAAGTGACATTTAACGAAGCAGCCCCCGCCGCATGTTTGACCGACATGTACGAAATTTCTGTGGTACATCTACCATGTCCAGACGCACAGAAAAGTCTCTTGGAGCAATGCCCTAAACTCGACAGGAAGTCAGCCATTTCTAATTTTACCGCCATTTTTGGATGATTTACTCATTACGTACTTTAACTAACTCCTCCTAGGGCTTTAGTCGGATCGACTTCAAATTTCTGCTGTGCCTTCTAAAGGCATTGACGATGTAAAGTTGTGCTATCTGCGCGTTTTCATCGATGGGCGTGTCCGTGGCGTCGATGATTCGCCATGAAACAGGAAGTTGTAGTAACTTGGCTGTAAATGCCCAGATCTGCACGAAATTTACACATTTGACAAGAGTCCCGCCCTGAACAAATCTACATGCCGACATTCACCCACAGACATAGCGCCACCTGCTGGCAACAGGAAGTGACCTTTAAAGAAGAAGCATAGCAAATTCACAGCCGCACCGGCTGAGCTCCAGAATATGCAACGCGGCGCCTCACACCCCGACTCGCTACAGGTGCGAGGACCCGCCCATCGCTGCTTGCAGCTTTAATTTTTTTTCTTTTTTCTTTTTTCTGCAAAGTAAGCGCCATTTTCGGGGACGCAACATGGTCAAAAACTCACCAAATTTGGCACGCATGTCAGAACTGGTGAAAAATTTCGTATTTTGTGTGTTTCGCGGATGGGCGTGGCAAAATGGCACGCTAGCGCCACCTAGAAAATTGGAAAAAACTAGACCCTCGTCCACGTTCAACCTACATGCACGAAATTTGGTGGGGACATGTATCATATCAAGACGCACAAAAAAGCCTCAAGAACCCATACCCTAAACTCGACAGGAAGGTCCGCCATTTTGAATTTGGCGGCCATTTTTGGACGATTTACACACTCCGTACTTTATCGAACTCCTCCTAGGGATTTAGTCGGATCGACTTCAAATTTCTGCTGTGCCTTCTAAAGGCATTGACGATGTAAAGTTGTGCTATCTGCACGTTTTCGTCGATGGGCGTGTCCGTGACGTCGATGATTCGCCATGACACAGGAAGTTGTTGTAACTTGGCTGTAAATGCCCAGATCTGCACGAAATTTTACACATTTGACAAGAGTCCCGCCCTGAACAAATCTACATGCCGACATTCACCCACAGTCATAGCGCCACCTGCTGGCAACAGGAAGTGACCTTTAACGAAGCAGCCCCCGCCGCTTGTTTGACCGACATGTACGAAATTTCTGTGGTACATCTACCATGACCAGACGCACAAAAAAGCCTCAAGAACCCATACCCTAACTCGACAGGAAGTCCGCCATTTTGAATTTGGCGCCATTTTGGACGATTTACTCACTCCGTACTTTAACGAACTCCTCCTAGGGATTTAGTCGGATCGACTTCAATTTCTGCTGTGCCTTCTAAAGGCATTGACGATGTAAAGTTGTGCTATCTGCGCGTTTTCGTCAATGGGCGTGGTGCTGGTGTCCGTGGCGTCGATGATTCGCCATGAACAGGAAGTGTAGTAACTTGGCTGTAAATGCCCAGATCTGCACGAAATTTTACACATTTGACAAGAGTCCCGCCCTGAACAAATCTACATGCCGACATTCACCCACAGTCATAGCGCCACCTGTGGCAACAGGAAGTGGCCTTTAACGAAGCAGCCCCCGCCACATGTTTGACCAACATGTACGAAATTTCTGTGGTACATCTACCGGCGCACAGAAAGTCTCTTGATAGAGCGATGCCTTAAACCCAACAGGAAGTCAGCCATTCTAAATTTTACCGCCATTGTTTGGATGATTTTTCTTCATTACTACTTTAACAAACTCCTCCTAGGGATTTAGTCGGATCGACTTCAATTTCTGCTGTGCCTTCTAAAGGCATGACGATGTAAAGTTGTGCTATCGCGCGTTTTCGTCGATGGGCGTGT
>NW_024121488.1:3995417-4170055 GCF_016745375.1 Pimephales promelas
GGGGCCGCAACATGCTCAAAACTCACCAAAATTGGCACTCATGTAGGATGGTGAAAATTTCGTAATTTGTGGGTTTCGCGGATGGGCGGGGCAAAATGGCTTGCTAGCGCCACTAGAAATTTTGGAAAAAATTAGCACCTCGTCCACGTTCAACCTACATGCACGAAATTTGGTGGGGACGTGTATCATATCAAGACGCACAAAAAGCCTCAAGAACCCATACCCTAAACTCGACAGGAAGTCCGCCATTTTGAATTTGGCGACATTTTGGGACGATTTACAGACTCCGTACTTTAACGAACTCCTCCTAGGGATTTAGTCGGATCAACTTCAAATTTCTGCTGTACCTTCTAAAGGCATTGACGATGTAAAGTTGTGCTATCTGCGCGTTTTCTCGATGGGCGTGTCCGTGGCGTCGATGATTCGCCATGAAACAGGAAGTTGTAGTAACTTGGCTGTAAATGCCCAGATCTGCACGAAATTTAACACATTTGACAAGAGTCCCGCCCTGAACAAATCTACATGCCGACATTCACCCACAGTCATAGCGCCACCTGCTGGCAACAGAAGTGACCTTTAACGAAGCAGCCCCCGGCTTGTTTGACCGACATGTACGAAATTTCTGTGGTACATCTACCATGGCCAGACGTACAAAAAAGCCTCAAGAAGCATACCCTAAACTCGACAGGAAGTCCGCCATTTCTGAATTTGGCGGCCATTTTTGGACGATTTACACACTCCGTACTTTAACGAACTCCTCCTAGGGATTTAGTCGGATCGACTTCAAATTTCTGCTGTGCCTTCTAAAGGCATTGACGATGTAAAGTTGTGCTATCTGCGCGTTTTCGTCGATGGGCGTGTCCGTGGCGTCGATGATTCGCCATGAAACAGGAAGTTGTAGTAACTTGGCTGTAAATGCCCAGATCTGCACGAAATTTTACACATTTGACAAGAGTCCCGCCTGAACAAATCTACATGCCGACATTCACCCACAGTCATAGCGCCACCTAGTGGCAACAGGAAGTGACCTTTAACGAAGCAGCCCGCCACATGTTTGACCGACATGTACGAAATTTCTGTGGTACATCTACCATGTCCAGACGCACAGAAAAGTCTCTTGGAGCGATGCCCTAAACTCGACAGGAAGTCAGCCATTTCTAATTTTACGCCATTTTGGATGATTTACTCATTACGTACTTTAACTAACTCCTCCTAGGGATTTAGTCGGATCGACTTCAAATTTCTGCTGTGCCTTCTAAAGGCATTGACGATGTAAAGTTGTGCTATCTGCGCGTTTTCGTCGATGGGCGTGTCCGTGGCGTCGATGATTCGCCATGAAACAGGAAGTTGTAGTAACTTGGCTGTAAATGCCCAGATCTGCATGAAATTTAACACATTTGACAAGAGTCCAGCCCTGAACAAATCTACATGCCGACATTCACCCACAGTCATAGCGCCACCTGCTGGCAACAGGAAGTGACCTTTAACGAAGCAGCGAACCAAATTGACAGCCGCACTGCTGAGCCGCAGAATATGCAACGCGGTCGCCTCACACCCAACGCGCTACAGGTGCGAGGGCCCATCGCTGCTTGCAGCTTTAATTTTTTTTTTTTTTTTCCTGCAAAGTAAGCGCCATTTTCGGGGCCGCAACATGCTCAAAAACTCACCAAATTTGGCACTCATGTCAGGACTGGTGAAAAATTTCGTATTTTGTGGGTTTCGCGGATGGGCGGGGCAAAATGGCACGCTAGCGCCACCTAGATTTGGAAAAATTAGCCCCTCGTCCACGTTCAACCTACATGCACGAAATTTGGTGGGGACGTGTATCATTTCAAGACGCACAAAAAAGCCTCAAGAACCCATACCCTAAACTCGACAGGAAGTCCGCCATTTTGAATTTGGCGGCCATTTGGACGATTTACACACTCCGTACTTTAACGAACTCCTCCTAGGGATTTAGTCGGATCGACTTCAAATTTCTGCTGTGCCTTCTAAAGGCATTGACGATGTAAAGTTGTGCTATCTGCGCGTTTTCGTCGATGGGCGTGTCCGTGGCGTCGATGATTCGCCATGAAACAGGAAGTTGTAGTAACTTGGCTGTAAATGCCCAGATCTGCACGAAATTTTACACATTTGACAAGAGTCCGCCCTGAACAAATCTACATGCCGACATTCACCCACAGTCATAGCGCCACCTGCTGGCAACAGGAAGTGACCTTTAACGAAGCAGCCCCCGCCGCTTGTTTGACCGACATGTACGAAATTTCTGTGGTACATCTACCATGACCAGACGCACAAAAAAGCCTCTTGAACCCATACCTTAAACTCAACAGGAAGTCGGCCATTTTAAATTTTACGGCCATTTTTGGACGATTTACACATCCGTACTTTAACGAACTCCTCCTAGGGCTTTAGTCGGATCGACTTCAAATTTCTGCTGTGCCTTCTAAAGGCATTGACGATGTAAAGTTGTGCTAGCTGCGGGTTTTCGTCGATGGGCGTGTCCGTGGCGTCGATGATTCGCCATGAAAAAGGAAGTTGTAGTAACTTGGCTGTAAATGCCCAGATCTGCATGAAATTTAACACATTTGACAAGAGTCCCGCCTTGAACAAATCTACATGCCGATATTCACCCACAGTCATAGCGCCACCTAGTGGCAACAGGAAGTGACCTTTAAAGACGCAGCCCCCGCCACATGCTTGACCAACATGTACGAAACTTCTGTGGTACATCTACCATGTCCAGACGCACAGAAAAGTCTCTTGGAGCGATGCCCTAAACTCAACAGGAAGTCCGCCATTTCTAATTTTACCGCCATTTTTGGATGATTTACTCATTACGTACTTTAACTAACTCCTCCTAGGGATTTAGTCGGATCGACTTCAAATTTCTGCTGTGCCTTCTAAAGGCATTGACGATGTAAAGTTGTGCTATCTGCGCATTTTCGTCGATGGGCGTGTCCGTGGCGTCGATGATTCGCCATGAAACAGGAAGTTGTAGTAACTTGGCTGTAAATGCCCAGATCTGCACGAAATTTTACACATTTGACAAGAGTCCCGTCCTGAACAAATCTACATGCCGACATTCACCCACAGTCATAGCGCCACCTGCTGGCAACAGGAAGTGACCTTTAAAGAAGCAGCCCCCGCCGCTTGTTTGACCGAAATGTACGAAATTTCTGTGGTACATCTACCATGACCAGACGCACAAAAAAGCCTCAAGAACCCATACCCTAAACTCGACAGGAGGTCCGCCATTTTGAATTTGGCGGCCATTTTTGGACGATTTACAGACTCCGTACTTTAACGAACTCCTCCTAGGGATTTAGTCGGATCGACTTCAAATTTCTGCTGTGCCTTCTAAAGGCATTGACGATGTAAAGTTGTGCTATCTGCGCGTTTTCGTCGATGGGCGTGTCCGTGGCGTCGATGATTCGCCATGAAACAGGAAGTTGTAGTAACTTGGCTGTAAATGCCCAGATCTGCACGAAATTTAACACATTTGACAAGAGTCCCGCCCTGAACAAATCTACATGCCGACATTCACCCACAGTCATAGCGCCACCTGTGGCAACAGGAAGTGACCTTTAACGAAGCAGCCCCCGCCATGTTTGACCGACATGTACGAAACTTCTGTGGTACATCTACCATGTCCAGACGCACAGAAAAGTCTCTTGGAGCGATGCCCTAAACTCAACAGGAAGTCCGCCATTTCTAATTTTACCGCCATTTTTGGATGATTTACTCATTACGTACTTTAACTAACTCCTCCTAGGGATTTAGTCGGATCGACTTCAAATTTCTGCTGTGCCTTCTAAAGGCATTGACGATGTAAAGTTGTGCTATCTGCGCGTTTTCATCGATGGGCGTGTCCGTGGCGTCGATGATTCGCCATGGAACAGGAAGTTGTATTAACTTGGATGTAAATGCCCAGATCTGCACGAAATTTAACACATTTGACAAGAGTCCCGCCCTGATCAAATCTACTTGCCGACATTCACCCACAGTCATAGCGCCACCTGCTGGCAACAGGAAGTGGCCTTTAACGAAGCAGTGTGGCAAATGCACAGCCGCACTGGCTGAGCTGCAGAAAATGAAACGCGGCCGCCTCAGACCCCGACGTGCTACAGGTGCGAGGGCCCGCCCATCGCTGCTTGCAGCTTTAATTAGGGCCCGAGCACTAACAGTGCGAGGACCCTATTGAAACTGTTAGGATTATTTTTTTTTTTTTTTTTTTTTCTTTTTTCTGCAAAGTAAGTGCCATTTTCGGGGCCGCAACATGCTCAAAAACTCACCAAATTTGGCACGCATGTCAGGACTGGTGAAAAATTTCGTATTTTGTGGGTTTCGCGGATGGGCGGGGCAAAATGGCACGCTAGCGCCACCTAGAAAATTGGAAAAAATTAGCCCCTCGTCCACGTTCAACCTACATGCACGAAATTTGGTGGGGACGTGTATCATATCAAGACGCACAAAAAAGCCTCAAGAACCCATACCCTAAACTCGACAGGAGGTCCGCCATTTTGAATTTGGCGGCCATTTTTGGACGATTTACAGACTCCGTACTTTAACGAACTCCTCCTAGGGATTTAGTCGGATCGACTTAAAATTTCTGCTGTGCCTTCTAAAGGCATTGACGATGTAAAGTTGTGCTATCTGCGCGTTTTCGTCGATGGGCGTGTCCGTGGCGTCGAAGATTCGCCATGAAACAGGAAGTTGTAGTAACTTGGCTGTAAATGCCCAGATCTGCACGAAATTTTACACATTTGACAAGAGTCCCGCCCTGAACAAATCTACATGCCGACATTCACCCACAGTCATAGCGCCACCTGCTGGCAACAGGAAGTGACCTTTAACGAAGCAGCCCCCGCCGCTTGTTTGACCGACATGTACGAAATTTCTGTGGTACATCTACCATGACCAGACGCACAAAAAAGCCTCAAGAACCCATACCCTAAACTCGACAGGAAGTCCGCCATTTTGAATTTGGCGACCGATTTGGGACGATTTACACACTCCGTACTTTAACGAACTCCTCCTAGGGATTTAGTCGGATCAACTTCAAATTTCTGCTGTACCTTCTAAAGGCATTGACGATGTAAAGTTGTGCTATCTGCGCGTTTTCGTCGATGGGCGTGTCCGTGGCGTCGATGATTCGCCATGAAACAGGAAGTTGTAGTAACTTGGCTGTAAATGCCCAGATCTGCACGAAATTTTACACATTTGACAAGAGTCCCGCCCTGAACAAATCTACATGCCGACATTCACCCACATTCATAGCGCCACCTAGTGGCAAGAGGAAGTGACTTTAAACGAAGAAGCCCCCGCCGCTTGTTTAACCGACATGTACGAAACTTCTGTGGTACATCTACCATGTCCAGACGCACAGAAAAGTCTCTTGGAGCGATGCCCTAAACTCAACAGTAAGTCAGCCATTTCTAATTTTACCGCCATTTTTGGATGATTTACTCATTACGTACTTTAACTAACTCCTCCTAGGGCTTTAGTCGGATCGACATCACATTTCTGCTGTGCCTTCTAAAGGCATTGACGATGTAAAGTTGTGCTATCTGCGCGTTTTCGTCGATGGGCGTGTCCGTGGCGTCGATGATTCGCCATGAAACAGGAAGTTGTAGTAACTTGGCTGTAAATGCCCAGATCTGCACGAAATTTAACACATTTGACAAGAGTCCCGCCCTGAACAAATCTACATGCCGACATTCACCCACAGTCATAGCGCCACCTGCTGGCAACAGGAAGTGACCTTTAACGAAGCAGCGTAGCAAATGCACAGCCGCACTGGCTGAGCTGCAGAAAATGCAACGCGGCCGCCTCAGACCCCGACGTGCTACAGGTGCGAGGGCCCGCCCATCGCTGCTTGCAGCTTTGGGCCCGAGCACTAACAGTGCGAGGACTATTGAAACTGTTAGGGTTATTTTTTTTTTTTTTTTTTTTTCTTTTTTCTGCAAAGTAAGTGCCATTTTCGGGGCCGCAACATGCTCAAAAACTCACCAAATTTGGCACGCATGTCAGGACTGGTGAAAAATTTCGTATTTTGTGGGTTTCGCAGATGGGCGGGGCAAAATGGCACGCTAGCGCCACCTAGAAAATTGGAAAAAATTAGCCCCTCGTCCACGTTCAACCTACATGCACGAAATTTGGTGGGGACGTGTATCATATCAAGACGCACAAAAAAGCCTCAAGAACCCATACCCTAAACTCGACAGGAGGTCCGCCATTTTGAATTTGGCGGCCATTTTTGGACGATTTACAGACTCCGTACTTTAACGAACTCCTCCTAGGGATTTAGTCGGATCGACTTAAAATTTCTGCTGTGCCTTCTAAAGGCATTGACGATGTAAAGTTGTGCTATCTGCGCGTTTTCGTCGATGGGCGTGTCCGTGGCGTCGAAGATTCGCCATGAAACAGGAAGTTGTAGTAACTTGGCTGTAAATGCCCAGATCTGCACGAAATTTTACACATTTGACAAGAGTCACGCCCTGAACAAATCTACATGCCGACATTCACCCACAGTCATAGCGCCACCTGCTGGCAACAGGAAGTGACCTTTAACGAAGCAGCCCCCGCCGCTTGTTTGACCGACATGTACGAAATTTCTGTGGTACATCTACCATGACCAGACGCACAAAAAAGCCTCAAGAACCCATACCCTAAACTCGACAGGAAGTCCGCCATTTTGAATTCGGCGACCGATTTGGGACGATTTACACACTCCGTACTTTAACGAACTCCTCCTAGGGATTTAGTCGGATCAACTTCAAATTTCTGCTGTACCTTCTAAAGGCATTGACGATGTAAAGTTGTGCTATCTGCGCGTTTTCGTCGATGGGCGTGTCCGTGGCGTCGATGATTCGCCATGAAACAGGAAGTTGTAGTAACTTGGCTGTAAATGCCCAGATCTACACGAAATTTTACACATTTGACAAGAGTCCCGCCCTGAACAAATCTACATGCCGACATTCACCCACATTCATAGCGCCACCTAGTGGCAAGAGGAAGTGACATTTAACGAAGCAGCCCCCGTCGCATGTTTGACCGACATGTACGAAATTTCTGTGGTACATCTACCATGTCCAGACGCACAGAAAAGTCTCTTGGAGCGATGCCCTAAACTCAACAGGAAGTCAGCCATTTCTAATTTTACCGCCATTTTTGGATGATTTACTCATTACGTACTTTAACTAACTCCTCCTAGGGCTTTAGTCGGATCGCCTTCAAATTTCTGCTGTGCCTTCTAAAGGCATTGACGATGAAAAGTTGTGCTATCTGCGCGTTTTCGTCGATGGGCGTGTCCGTGGCGTCGATGATTCGCCATGAAACAGGAAGTTGTAGTAACTTGGCTGTAAATGCCCAGATCTGCACGAAATTTAACACATTTGACAAGAGTCCCGCCCTGAACAAATCTACATGCCGACATTCACCCACAGTCATAGCGCCACCTGCTGGCAACAGGAAGTGGCCTTTAACGAAGCAGTGTGGCAAATGCACAGCCGCACTGGCTGAGCTGCAGAAAATGAAACGCGGCCGCCTCACACCCCGACGTGCTACAGGTGCGAGGGCCCGCCCATCGCTGCTTGCAGCTTTAATTTTTTTTTTTTTTTTTTTTTTTTTCTTTTTTCTGCAAAGTAAGTGCCATTTTCGGGGCCGCAACATGCTCAAAAACTCACCAAATTTGGCACGCATGTCAGGACTGGTGAAAAATTTCGTATTTTGTGGGTTTCGCGGATGGGCGGGGCAAAATGGCACGCTAGCGCCACCTAGAAAATTGGAAAAAATTAGCCCCTCGTCCACGTTCAACCTACATGCACGAAATTTGGTGGCGACGTGTATCATATCAAGACGCACAAAAAAGCCTCAAGAACCCATACCCTAAACTCGACAGGAGGTCCGCCATTTTGAATTTGGCGGCCATTTTTGGACGATTTACAGACTCCGTACTTTAACGAACTCCTCCTAGGGATTTAGTCGGATCGACTTAAAATTTCTGCTGTGCCTTCTAAAGGCATTGACGATGTAAAGTTGTGCTATCTGCGCGTTTTCGTCGATGGGCGTGTCCGTGGCGTCGAAGATTCGCCATGAAACAGGAAGTTGTAGTAACTTGGCTGTAAATGCCCAGATCTGCACGAAATTTTACACATTTGACAAGAGTCCCGCCCTGAACAAATCTACATGCCGACATTCACCCACAGTCATAGCGCCACCTGCTGGCAACAGGAAGTGACCTTTAACGAAGCAGCCCCCGCCGCTTGTTTGACCGACATGTACGAAATTTCTGTGGTACATCTACCATGACCAGACGCACAAAAAAGCCTCAAGAACCCATACCCTAAACTCGACAGGAAGTCCGCCATTTTGAATTTGGCGACCGATTTGGGACGATTTACACACTCCGTACTTTAACGAACTCCTCCTAGGGATTTAGTCGGATCGACTTCAAATTTCTGCTGTGCCTTCTAAAGGCATTGACGATGTAAAGTTGTGCTATCTGCGTGTTTTCGTCGATGGGCGTGTCCGTGGCGTCGATGATTCGCCATGAAACAGGAAGTTGTAGTAACTTGGCTGTAAATGCCCAGATCTGCACCAAATTTTACACATTTGACAAGAGTCCCGCCCTGAACAAATCTACATGCCGACATTCACCCACAGTCATAGCGCCGCCTGCTGGCAACAGGAAGTGACTTTTAACGTAGCAGCCCCCACCGCACGTTTGACCGACATGTACGAAATTTCTGTGGTACATCTACCATGTCCAGACGCACAGAAAAGTCTCTTGGAGCGATGCCCTAAAGTCAACAGGAAGTCGGCCATTTCTAATTTTACCGCCATTTTTGGATGATTTACTCATTACGTACTTTAACTAACTCCTCCTAGGGATTTAGTCGGATCGACTTCAAATTTCTGCTTTTGCTTCCAAAGGCATTGATGATGTAAAGTTGTGCAGTCTGCGTATTTTCGTTGATGGGCGTGTCTGTGGCGTCGATGATTCGCCATGAAAGAGGAAGTTGTAGTAATTTGGCTGTAAATGCCCAGATCTGCACCAAATTTTACACATTTGACAAGAGTCCCGCCCTGAACAAATCTACATGCCGACATTCACCCTAAGTCATAGCGCCACCTGCTGGCAACAGGAAGTGACCTTTAATGAAGCAGCGAACCAAATTCACAGCCGCAACAGCTGAGCCGCAGAATATGCAACGCGGCCGCCTCACACCCCAACGCGCTACAGGTGCGAGGGCCCGCCCATCGCTGCTTGCAGCTTTAATTTTTTTTTTTTTTTTTTCTGCAAAGTAAGCTCCATTTTCACGGCCAACCCATGCTCAAAAACTCACCAAATTTGGCACGCATGTCAGGACTGGTGAAAATTTTTTTATTTTGTGGGTTTCGCGGATGGGCGTGGCAAAATGGCTCCTTAGCGCCACCTAGAAAATTGCAAAAAATTAGCCCCTCGTCCACGTTCAACCTACATGCACGAAATTTGGTGGGGATGTGTATCATTTCAAGACGCACAAAAAAGCCTCAAGAACTCATACCCTAAACTCGACAGGAAGTCCGCCATTTTGAATTTGGCGACCGATTTGGGACGATTAACACACTCCGTACTTTAACGAACTCCTCCTAGGGATTTAGTCAGATCGGCTTCAAATTTCTATTGTGCCTTCTAAAGGCATTGATGATGTAAAGTTGTGCTATCTGCGCGTTTTCGACGATGGGCGTGTCCGTGGCGTCAATGATTCGCCATGGAACAGGAAGTTGTAGTAACTTGGCTTTAAATGCCCAGATCTGCACAAAATTTTACACATTTGACAAGAGTCCCTAAACAAATCTACATGCCGACATTCACCCACAGTCATAGCGCCACCTGCTGGCAACAGGAAGTGACCTTTAAAGAAGCAGCCCCCGCCGCTTGTTTGACCGAAATGTACGAAATTTCTGTGGTACATCTACCATGACCAGACGCACAAAAAAACCTCAAGAACCCATACCCTAAACTCGACAGGAATTCCGCCATTTTGAATTTGGCGACCGATTTGGGACGATTTACACACTCTGTACTTTAACGAACTCCTCCTAGGGATTTACTCGGATCAACTTCAAATTTCTGCTGTACCTTCTAAAGGCATTGACGATGTAAAGTTGTGCTAGCTGCGCATTTTCGTCGATGGGAGTGTCCGTGGCGTTGATGATTCGCCATGAAACAGGAAGTTGTAGTAACTTGGCTGTAAATGCCCTGATATGCACGAAAATTTACACATTTAACAAGAGTCCCGCCCTGAACAAATCTACATGCCAACATTCACCCACAGTCATACCGCCACCTAGTGGCAACAGGAAGTGACCTTTAACGAAGCAGCGTAGCAAATGCACAGCCGCACTGGCTGAGCTGCAGAAAATGCAATGCGGCCGCCTCAGACACTGACGTGCTACAGGTGCGAGGGCCCGCCCATCGCTGCTTGCAGCTTTAATTTTTCTTTTTTCTGCAAAGTAAGCGCCATTTTCGGGGCCTCAACATGCTCAAAAACTCACCAAATTTGGCACGCATGTCAGGACTGGTGAAAAATTTCGTATTTTGTGGGTTTCGCGGATGGGCGTGGCAAAATGGCTCCCTAGCGCCACCTAGAAAATTGGATAAAATTAGCCCCTCGTCCACGTTCAACCTACAAACACGAAATTTGGTGGGGACGTGTATCATATCAAGATGCACAAAAAAGCCTCAAGAACCCATACCCTAAACTCAACGGGAAGTCGGCCATTTTGAAGTTGGCGCCCATTTTGGGACGATTTACACACTCAGTACTTTAACGAACTCCTCCTAGGGATTTAGTCGGATCGACTTCAAATTTCTGCTGTGCCTTCTAAAGGCATTGACGATGTAAAGTTGTGCTATCTGCGCATTTTCGTCGATGGGCGTGTCCGTGGCGTCGATGATTCGCCATGAAACAGGAAGTTGTAGTAACTTGGCTGTAAATGCCCAGATCTGTGCGAAATTTTACACATTTGACAAGAGTCCCGCCCTGAACAAATCTACATGCTGACATTCACCCACAGTAATAGCGCCACCTGCTGGCAACAGGAAGTGACCTTTAACGAAGCAGCCCCCGTCGCATGTTTGACCGACATGTACGAAATTTCTGTGGCACATCTACCATGTCCAGACGCACTGAAAAGTCTCTTGGAGCGATGCCCTAAACTCAACAGGAAGTCGGCCATTTCGAATTTTACCGCCATTTTTGGATGATTTACTCATTACGTACTTTAACTAACTCCTCCTAGGGCTTTAGTCGGATCGACTTCACATTTCTGCTGTGCCTTCTAAAGGCATTGACGATGTAAAGTTGTGCTATCTGCGCGTTTTCGTCAATGGGCGTGTCCGTGGCGTCGATGATTCGCCATGAAACAGGAAGTTGTAGTAACTTGGCTGTAAATGCCCAGATCTGCACGAAATTTTACACATTTGACAAGAGTCCCGTCCTGAACAAATCTACATGCCGACATTCACCCACAGTCATAGCGCCACCTGCTGGCAACAGGAAGTGAACTTTAACGAAGCAGCCCCCGCCGCTTGTTTGACCGATATGTACGAAATTTCTGTGGTACATCTACCATGACCAGACGCACAAAAAAGCCTCAAGAACCCATACCCTAAACTCGACAGGAAGTCCGCCATTTTGAATTTGGCGACCGATTTGGGACGATTTACACACTCCGTACTTTAACGAACTCCTCCTAGGGATTTAGTGGGATCAACTTCAAATTTCCGCTGTACCTTCTAAAGGAATTGACGATGTAAAGTTTTGCTATCTGCACGTTTTCGTCGATGGGCGTGTCCGTGGCGTTGATGATTCGCCATGAAACAGGAAGTTGTAGTAACTTGGCTATAAATGCCCAGATCTGCACCAAATTTTACACATTTGACAAGAGTCCCACCCCGAACAAATCTACATGCCGACATTCACCCACAGTCATAGCGCCACCTAGTGGCAGCAGGAAGTGAGGTTTAACGAAGCAGCCCCCACCGCATCTTTGACTGACATGTACGAAATGTCTGTGGTACATCTAACATGTCCAGAGACACAGAAAAGTCTCTTGGAGCGATGGCCTAAACTCAACAGGAAGTCGGCCATTTCGAATTTTACCGCCATTTTTGGATGATTTACTCATTACGTACTTTAAGTAACTCCTAAGGATTTTGTCCGATCGACTTCAAATTTGTGCTGTGCCTTCTAAAGGCATTGATGATGTAAAGTTGTGCTATCTGCGCGTTTTCGCCGATGGGCGTGTCCGTGGCGTCGATGATTTGCCATGAAACAGGAAGTTGTTGTTACTTCAGTGTACATCCTCAGACCAGTGCGAAATTTTATACGTTATACAACAGTCCCGCCCTGAACACATGTACATGCCGAAATTAGACCACAGTCATAGCGCCACCTGCTGGCAACAGGAAGTGACCATTTTGAATTTTACGTCAATTTTTGGGTGATTTGGATGCGTAGCAAATTCACAGTCGCACCGGCTGAGCTTCAGAATATGCAACGCGGCCGCCTCACACCCCAACGTGCTACAGGTGCGAGGGCCCGCCCATCGCTGCTTGCAGCTTTAATTACTAATGGGTTTCCTGTGTTGTCACTTTAGAATACTGTTCCAGCTTCTAAGTAATTCCTGAATAACTTTTTAAAAGTTATTTATTAATTACTAATAAGTTCCTTATATTTTCACTTTAGATGACAGTTTCAGATTATAAGTAGCCTAATTCCTGGATAATTATTTGATTAGAGACTCTGTGGCCTTGGGTGGAGGTACTGCCGGCCCGGACGGCTTGACGCTCGGACGCGTCTTAACGGATGGTCTGGCGTTGCGTGATGGAATGGGAGCTGAGTGTGGTGATCCAGTTCTTGGCCAGGAAGGGGCTCCATCCACGGGAATCCCGGCAAGTCTAACTGCTTTATCTGACTCGCCCAAGTGGAGCCAGGTTGTTAAAAAGAGAGATCAACACGGCCGAGTGAACGCTGGTGCCAAACCCGGGTCGCGCACAGTCTTTTTGGGGACGCAGAAGAAGAAATCAGGCACGATTGTTGTTGGGGCTGGAGATGCAGGTAACATCAGAACTGTCAAGACCAAGCTGGTGAGTGTGTTTGCTTCTAAGTTCGCTCCTGATCTGGATGCGGAAGCTCTCTCCGCTTATCTTGGTGAAAAGCTTGGACGTGTTGTGTCATGCAACCAGATCGGTAATGGCAACGGCAGGTATAGCTCTTTTAAAGTTTCTGCTGAGTGTCAGGAGGTCGGAGAAATGTACAATCCGGAGCTCTGGCCGGACGGGGCATTTGTCCGACGTTATTATGAGCCGCGCCGGGTGGGTGCTCCGGGAGTTAAGGCTGCCTCGACAAACGCTGTTTTGTCTGCTGAGTTGAGAAGTGGGTCTACTGGTGCTGTGAGCACTTACTAGTATTCTCATATGACTGGTCCTATTCGTGTTCTGTCCTACAATTGTCGTGGCCTGCGTCTTGGCCAGGGCGCAGGCGACAGGGCTCGTCGTTGACAATCTCTTGGAAAACTGTGACATTTTATGCTTACAAGAGACGTTTCTGGCAAAGCAAGACTTGGCAAAATTAAACATTCTTGATGTCAATTTTCATGGTGCAGGGGAATCAACAACTGATCTTAGTTTGAGGATAATCAGGGGTAGAATACCTGGGGGTGTGGCCATTCTGTGGAATAAGAGACTTGACTTATTTATCAATGTCCTTAGGTTGGATGTAGACTGGTGTATTGGTGTTCGGCTCAGTTATAGTGGCAGGGAGTTCATCATACTTAATGTCTACACACCATATGAATGTATTCAAAATGAAGCTGAATATCTTAATAGGCTTGCTTTTATTTATTCTTTTATTAATTGTAGTAACACTTCATGTATTTATGTAATTGGGGATATGAATGCTGACATAGGGGACAGAAATTCGCTGTTTGGTAATCACATGATCCAGTTTTGTCAGGATAATTGTTTAAAGCTATCGAGTCAAGAGTTTTTACCCTCAAATACTTATACTCATATAAGTGAGGCTTGGCATACAGCCTCGTGGTTGAATCACTGTATTAGCACAGAAGATGCACACTCATCTATAGTGGGTATGGACATTTTGTATGGGGCGGCCACCTATGATCATATGCCTGTGCTCTTATTGATAAATGTTGACTATATTCCTGTGCTCTCTAGTAAGAGTTCTGATTGTAATACTGAATTTTTGGATTGGTCTGCCCTTTCAAGGGAGGATATTGCTGGCTATTATGCTGAAACAAACAGAGCGCTGAGTAAAATCAGTCTTCACAGTGATGCAATTAGGTGTAATAATCCTTCCTGTAATATCTTGAAGCATAGGGAGGAAATTTCCTCTCTATATGATCATGTTGTGAGTGCCCTGTATGAAAGCAGTAGACCCCATTTTAAACGGAAAAACAAAAGGGGTAAAATGAGGCCTGGCTGGAATAAGTATGTGGCTGGATATCATGAGGAAGCTAAGCTAGCGTTTAAATCATGGGTGTTGGCTGGTAGACCTAGGCAAGGGCCGCTGTTTGAACAAAAGAAAAATGCTAATGCAGCGTATAAACATGCTGTAAGATTTATTAATAAAAATGAGCAGGCTATGAGGGCTGAATCTATGGCCGAGAAGGTAATGGATAACCACACTACTGAATTTTGGAAGGAGGTAAAGTGTCTTAACAAATGTAGTATACCACCCCCTTGCACTGTAGATGGTGTAACAGGGGTTGAGAATATTGCAGAGATGTGGAGACAGCACTACATGACCTTGTTTAATTGTGTTAAAAGTGATATTTATATGTCTGACAATATTGAGTGTGCTGATTTTAAGGCAATTTTTTTCACATGAGGTATCATGCACAATAAATAAGTTAGCAGATAATAAAGCAAGTGGGTTGGATCACATCACTGCTGAGCACATTAAATATGCCAGCATGAGGTTAGCCCCCCTACTTGGTATATGTTTTCATTCTTTTTTAATTCATGGCTTCCTTCTGGACTCAATGATATCTGTTTTGCTTGTGCCGGTGATCAAGGATATGTCTGGTAAGGTTGGTTGCTCTGATAACTACAGACCAATAGCCCTTGCCACTGTACTGTCTAAAGTTTTTGAAAGCATCCTGTTGAGCAGAGTTGTGGACGTTATCCCCTCTACTGACAATCAATTTGGTTTTAAACCAAAACATGGCACAGATATGGCCATATATTCCTTAAAGGAAATTGTTAATACGTATAGAGATAAGAACTCCTCAGTTTTAATGAGTTTTATTGATGCCTCAAAAGCTTTTGACCGTGTCAATCATTATAAGTTATTTGACAAAATGAGTAAGAGAGGTGTTTCTAAATGTATTGTGAGAATTCTGTCCTTCTGGTATGCCAACCAGTCGATGTGTATAAAATGGGGTCACTGTGTTTCTGCCCCTTTTGGGGTCAGGAACGGGGTCAGACAAGGTGGAATCCTCTCCCCTATTTTTTTTAATATGTATGTTGATGAGCTCTCTGTCTGTTTGAATCTGTGTAACACTGGGTGTATGATAGGTAACACCTTAGTGAATCATATCATGTATGCGGATGATCTTGTGGTCTTCAGTCCTAGCAGTGCTGGCCTTCAACAGCTTCTTAATGTTTGCTCTGAATATGGAATTGCTCATGACATGAAATTTAATACAGACAAGAGTGCGGTGATGATTTGCAGAACTAAGGATGATAAATGTCAAATGTTTCCTACTTTTAAATTGGCAGGTAATTCCTTGATAGTTTTGAGCAAATATAAGTATCTTGGGCATTTTATTACAGACCAGTTGAAGGATGACCTTGACGTTTATAGGCAATGCCGCTCTTTATATGTTCAGGCGAATAGTTTGGCTCGCAAGTTTGGTGGATGCACAGATAGAGTGAAAGTTGCTTTGTTCAGAGCTTACTGCACTCCTCTCTACACCGCCCACTTGTGGTCTATTTTCAGCAAAGCCAGCTTGCATAAAATTCAGGTAGCTTACAATGATGCTTTGAGAATTCTGCTGAGAAGACCACGCTGGTGTAGCGCCAGTGAGATGTTTGTGGCGGCAGGTGTTAATACCCTGCAAGCCACATTGAGAAATTTCATGTACAAATTTATATGTCGGTTTAATAACTCAGAGAATTATATAACTGTGGCTTTGACCAATATCAAATTTAGCACTACACGGTATGTGTCCAAGTTATGGAAGCATTGGTATAGTTGTCTCCTTTGAAGTTTGTATTATATTGTGTGTATTGTCTTATTTGTCTGTCTTTTTTATCTGGACCGGTGAGTCTGTAATAAAGTTTATTATTATTATTATTATTATTATAATTCTTTATTAATTACTAATGGGTTCCCTATATTTTCACTTTAGAATACTGTTCCAGGTTCTAAGTACAAACCCAATTCCATAAAAGTTGGGACACTGTACAAATTGTGTATAAAACAGAATGCAATGACGTGGAAGTTTCAAATTTCAATATTATATTTAGAATACAACATAGATGACATATCAAATGTTTAAACTGAGAAAATGCATAATTTTAAGGGAAACATAAGTTGATTTTAAATTTCATGGCATCAACACATCTCAAAAAAGTTGGGACAAGGCCATTTTTACCACTGTGTGGCATCCCCTCTTCTTTTAATAACAGTCTGCAAACGTCTGGGGACTGAGGAGACAAGTTGCTCAAGTTTAGGAATAGGAATGTTGTCCCATTCTTGTCTAATAAAGGCTTCTAGCTGCTCAACTGTCTTAGGTCTTCTTTGTTGCATCTTCCTCTTTATGATGCGCCAAATGTTTTCTATGGGTGAAAAGTCTGGACTGCAGGCTGGCCATTTCAGTACCCGGATCCTTCTTCTACGCAGCCATGATGTTGTAATTGATGCAGTGTGTGGTTTGGCATTGTCTTGTTGGAAAATACAAGGTCTTCCCTGAAAGAGACGATGTCTGGATGGGAGCATATGTTGTTCTAGAACTTGGATATACCTTTCAGCATTGATGGTGCCTTTCCAGATGTGTAAGCTGCCCATGCCACACGCACTCATGCAACCCCATACCATCAGAGATGCAGGCTTCTGAACTGAGCGCTGATAACAACTTGGGTTGTCCTTGTCCTCTTTAGTCCGGATGACATGGCGTCCCAGTTTTCCAAAAAGAACTTCAAATTTTGATTCGTCTGACCACAGAACAGTTTTCCACTTTGCTAGAGTCCACTTTAAATGAGCCTGCCAGAGAAAACGCCTGCGCTTCTGGTTCCTGTTTAGATATGGCTTCTTTTTTGACCTATAGAGCTTTAGCCGGCAACGGTGAATGGCATGGTGGATTGTGTTCACTGACAATGTTTTCTGGAAGTATTTTTGAGCCCATGTTGCGATTTCCATTACAGTAGCATTCCTGTGTGTGATGCAGTGCCGTCTAAGGGCCCGAAGATCACGGGCATTCAGTATGGTTTTCCGGCCTTGACCCTTATGCACAGAGATTGTTCCAGATTCTCTGAATCTTTGGATGATATTATGCACTGTTAATGATGATAACTTCAAACTCTTTGCAATTTTTCTCTGAGAAACTCCTTTCTGATATTGCTCCACTATTTTTTGCCTCAGCATTGGGGGAATTGGTGATCCTCTGCCCATCTTGACTTCTGAGAGACACTGCCACTCTGAGAGGCTCTTTTTATACCCAATCATGTTGTAATTCCTGCAGAATTATTTGATACTTATTTATTAATTACTTATAAGTTCCCAATATTTTCAGTTTCCCTCAGTCGTTGCTATGATGTTCTGCTTTATATTATTCAATAAAGACACTCATGAACATTTCTGCTGCTAGCTCCATGTGTTAGCAGGCTCTCTTTATTTTGGTCTATCGTCACTTGTCTTGTTCACTGCATGTCACATCACTCAACAGGAAAGGCTATACTGCCACCTTGTGGTTACTCAATAGAATGCCTATCTTTACATCCCCTTTCCAACGTTATAAGACAAAGACATTGAACATTTTAACTTAACTTTAAACTTTTGCTTGCAATAAAGCCTTACAAAAATGCAAAAAGTCAACATATTGCAAAGTACTCGTACCTCAAAGAAATAACAATAACTATAACAAGGCACTCTACTTTAAACAACACTGTAAAGCCTCATATCTTCTCAATAAGTCTCTCAGGTGGTTTTCTAGGTCTAGTAGACCTTCTGAGTGGTTCAGTCCTTTGAGAGTCTGTGGTAAGAGGCTCAGCTTGGTGTGCATTTGGTGTATCACTTTGTTTTTCAGACTCTGCTTCACCGTGTTTGTCAATGTCCACATGAGTCTTTAACAGACTCCTCCTGTTTCTCCTCACTTTATGTCCATCCTCTGTTTCCACAATGTACGATCTAGGTCCAACTTCACTGAGCACTATCGCTTTTCTGTCTCAGCAATTAGGTCCCTCGATTCTCACAGTGTCCTTTTCACAAAGAGGTTCCAGACTTTTTGTAGCTCTGTCATAGGCCATTTTTTGTCTGATTTTGAGTTTCATTTCGTTGTTCATCCATTTGTTATTGTCTCGTCCTGGTTGCAATTGCGGTAGTGTGGTGCGGAGCTTGCGTTTCATAAGAAGCTCAGCGGGGGACGCTCCACACTCCAGAGGTGCAGCTCTGTAGCTTAGTAAAGCGAGGTGAGGATCAGTCTTACCATCCTTGGCTTTCTTCAGTAGCCTCTTAACAATTTGTACTCCCTTCTCAGCCTGACCATTGGCTTGTGGGTACAACGAGCTTGAGGTAACATGTTTGAATCCATAGTGCTTTGCAAACTCTTTAAACTCTCCACAATCATACTGCGGACCGTTGTCACTCACAACACATTGTGGGATTGTGTCTGGCAAAGAACCCTTTCATGTGCAATATCACAGACTGTGCGTTGGTGCTGGAGAGTTGTGCAATCTCAGGGTAGTTCAAGTAATAGTCTATAACAAGAAGATAGTCCTTGCCATGCAGATGAAATAAATATGTGCCTACCTTCTGCCAAGGAGCATTGGGTAGTTCAGCCACCAGCATTGGCTCCTTGACTTGTTTGTAGTGGTGTCTGATGCAGATGTCACATTTCGCAATTGTTTCCTCTATGTCTTTGTTAATACCTGGCCAGTAGATTGCTTCACGTGCTCTTCTCTTGCATTTTTCTACTCCCAGGTGTCCTTCATGAAGACGCTGAAGCATGTCCTTGCGCATGGTCTGAGGAATAACAATCCTGTTTTTTCTCAGCAGGAGTCCTTCTGACATACACAGCTCTGCCCGCACCGGGAAAAACTGTGGGCACACTCCTTTTGACCAGCCGTTGTTTACACAATGAGCCACTTTGAGCAGCATAGAGTCTACTGCTGTCTCTTTAACAATCTGCTGCAGCATGGTGTCTGTTGCAGGCAGTGAGGCAGTGACCATGTTGATGTGCGTTTCAATTTCCTCTTCTGCAGTGTTCTCGGCTGTGTCACTGTTGAGTTCTGGTGCTCTAGAAAGTGTGTCCGCAAGCACTATGTATTTACCTGGCGTGTATATTAGGTCAAAATCATAGCGCTGCAATGTCATCATCATCCGTTGGATTCTGGGTGACATGTCATTGAGATTCTTTTTACGGATTGACATGAGCGGTTTGTGATCAGTTTCTGCTGTGAATGTGGGCAGTCCATACACATAAGTGTGAAATTTTCCTCACCCAAACACTAGGCCCAGCGTCTCCTTCTCGATCTGAGCATAGCGTTTTTCAGTCTCAGTCAATGATCTTGAGGCATATGCTACAGGTTGCCATTTTTCTTCGTTCAATTGTAGCAATACGGTTCCTAGTCCGTCTTTTGATGCATCAGTGGAGATTTTAATTGGTTTTGTTGGATCAAAGTAGGTTAAAACTGGTTCAGCAGTCACAGTTCTCTTCAGTTCTTTCCATTCTTTTTCATGTTTCGTTGTCCACTCAAATGCAGCATTGTGATGCAACAGTTCTCTGAGGCATTTAGTTTTTGAGGAGAGGTTGGGTATGAACTTACCAAGAAAGTTAACCATCCCCATCGCTCGCAACACTCCTTTTTTATCAGTTGGAGCCGGCATAGTCAGTATGGCTTGCACTTTTGTGTTGTCTGGGAGTGCAACATGACATCATGACTTTTGCGTAAACATATACGCCACTTTCGCGCCAGGTGGCGTGTTATCTCTACGCATTTTGAGCTATCCGCGTGTATCCGCGTGTATGCGTATATGTCTACGCCATTAACGTCCGCGTCATTCCGCGTGTCTGTACACGCAGTCAAATCTCCAGTCATAAATGCCATTAACCCCAGTGACGGTTAAGTTTAGGGATGGGGTTGAGGTAAGTCATATCTTTTTCTTTCCTAGGATGGTAAGGGAACAGTCATAAATGCCATTAACCCCAGTGATGGTTAGGTTTAGGGACGGGGTTGAGGTAAGTCATATATTTATATAACGTTAAGTCAACGGCGTTCATAAACACGCTGAAAGGCGATTATGCGTCTTGATAGCACGCCAAAAATGGAAATACGAATTGGCGTGTCATACACACGCTATTTCATGAGATCAGTCTGGGGAGTACGCCGTTTGCTGTGAGTTTGTCTCCCAAGAATGTCATTTCTGTCACTCCAACAAGACATTTCTCTCTTTTTAGTTTTAGTCCATACTTTTTCACTCTCTGTAACAGCTTCTCAAGTCTCTCATCATGTTGTTGTTTTGAGTTTCCCCAGACAACTAATGGCTCTTGCAGACTGCACGATTTTCAAAGTAGTCACGTCGCTGCTCTTTTCACACTGCGTGACTATCTTGGCCAGCATTCAGTCGCTGCTGTGTTCACACTGGACGATGGATCGGCGACAGAAGGTTTCACACTGCATGACTTTAGAAAAATCGCCGACAGACTCTGTCTAGCACGCTGCACGCAAACTACATTTCACAACAAACACGCGTGAGATATGAAAAGGAAACAACGCGCGACACCACACGTGCAAGACCGGAGTTCTCACGTGAGACTTTTTTTTTTCGACCCGGTTGTGGTACAGCTGGTGAAACAGACACGAGTGCTCCTGCCAAATTTCTACTAATTTTTCTTCCATTTATTGTGTCCAAATAGACCGAGAAGAAGCTTTTTTTGTTGAAACAATGCCATATCATGTTGATATGTGATCTATAACTCCTCCCCGAACTCCCTGCTGCTCTGTATCTTGCTCTCTCACTGGCTGCCGGTGATCGCCGATGTAGTTTTCAGTCAAAACACTTTTCACACAGCAGGATTTTGAATCGCCGACAGGTCCAGATATTTAGCATGCCAAATATCTCACGGGCGTCGGCGACTCGTCGGTGATTCTCTCAGTTCGCGTCTTTGTTCATTCACACTGCGTGATTGTCACTCGCGTGAACGAGCGCCGATTTGCCTGTGATTTCGGGCATTTGTCGGCGATTTCTCAAAACCTGTCGGCGAGCCAAAATCGTGGCTAAAATCATGCAGTCTGAACTCGGCATAAGTCATCAATGTACACTCGTGTTCCTTCCAGACCCTCTATTATTGACTCCATAGCTCTGTGAAAAATCTCTGGCGCCGACTTGATGCCAAATGGAAGCCTCAGAAAACAGTAACGCCCAAACGGCGTGGTAAAGGTGGTGTACCTGCTGCTTTCTGGGTCCAATTTCAGCTGCCAAAATCCATGCGAAGCATCTAGTTTGCTGAAGTAATTTGCACCGGCCATGTCGCTCAGGATTTCTTCTCGCTTAGGGATTTGATAATGTTCTCTTTTAATATTTTCATTCAAATCTTTAGGATCTAGGCAGACACGTAATTCAGAGGAGTTTCTTTTTTTAACACATGTGATGGAATTAACCCAGTCTGTGGGCTCTTCCACTCGCCTGATGACTCCCATCTGTGTCATTCTGTTCAGTTCCTTTTTAAGTTCAGCTTTCAGAGGGGCTGGCACTCTCCTTGGGGCATGCACCACAGGTTTAGCATCTTCTTTGAGCTGTATTTTGTATGTGTAAGGCAGTTCACAATACTTTTACTACCTTCGCTTTGTGACAGCTTTTTAGTCTGATTGTCTATTTTGTCGCTGTTGATCTGGTAGATCCTCTTGACTAGTCCAAGATCTTCAGATGCTTTGTCTCCAAGGATTGACTCGTGTCCAGTTGGCACTATTGTAAACATCAAGTTGTGTTGTCTGCCTTTTGCAGTTACTTTGAGCCTACAACCACCCATAGTTCGTATTGGCTGATTGTTGTATGCTTTTAATGACATTTCCTTGTCAGTGACTCTTTTTGGTTTCTCTGCTAGAGCTTTCAGATCATTTTCATTGATCAAGTTGGCTTTGGCCCCGGTGTCAATTTTGAAGGTTACTAGTGTCCCATTGACTAACAGAGGTGCAGTCCATTTGTCATCTTTTACTGCAGGTATTGACTGCTCTGTGTCACTAGCATTTTGAGGCTGCACGTAGTTTTTCTCACACGACACCATTTTGATGAAAAATGTATCGCTCAAATCATCACTGTCATCTGGGTCTTCCTGCACTGTGTGTATTTTTTTTTGGTATGACACATTCTCGCATAGTGATTTTGCTTTTTACACTTTGCACATGTTTTCCCAAATGCAGGGCATTGTCTTGGTCCGTGCATTTCACCACACTTCTTACAGTCAAACTGTGTTTGATCATCGTCTCTGTTTTTGTCTTTTTGTTTGAATTTGAACCGTGCTTTTCCTTTCATTTTCACTACGTTCACGGATTCGCTTTCTTGGGATGCGGCTGCTTGAAAAGTAAGAGCATGTTGCTTTGCCAGCTCATTAGCTTGACATATCTTTATTGCACTTTCAAGTGTGAGATCCGTTTCCCTCAGCAGCTTTTCTCTTAGCTTCTTCTCATTTGTGCCAAATACAATCTGATCCCTAATCATTGAGTTTTTCAGATCACCAAAGTTGCAGGACTGAGCTTTTATTTTGAGATCGGTGAGATAATTATCAAACGACTCACCAGGCTGCTGGAGACGAGAACGAAATACGTATCTCTCGTAAGTTTCATTTTTTTTTCGAAAGACAGTGTTCATCAAATTTTTTCAGGACCTCATCAAACTTGTCTTTATCGTCGGGTTCATTATATACAAAGGTGTTGAATACCTCAATGGCTTCCGCTCCGGCAATGGTTAGCAAAAGGGCTATTTTTCTTTCTTCCTCCCGACGATCAACTCCTACCGCGGCAATGTAGAGCTGAAATTGTTGCTTGAAGGTTCGCCAGCTCGCATCCACATTCCCCGTCATTTTCAGCGGAGTTGGTGGTTCTCTTACGAGAGGTTCTCTCGTATTGCATAAGCTAGCTTACGCTACGGGAAAGATTCATCTTTGCTGAGAAGTTGAAGCAAAAAAATTATTCCATAATTTTGTAATCATTGTCAACGCAGTCTCTTCTGAGGCAGACCATGAGCGGGCTAGCTAGCGGGTCATTGGTTCGCTCAGAGAGAATGCACGAACCTATGGGAGAGCGGCGCTGAGTCCGCGGCCAATGAGCGGACGGCGCTCGCTCACTGCGTCACAGCCCGCCAAAAGGGGCGTGGCTACAGTGTATAAAGGTAGCTCTCCCAGGCTCGTTCGTCGATTCTTCATCATTCAGCGAGCTACACGCATCCGCTGTCCTGGGAAGCAGCCGCCGTCGTCGAGAAGGCATCTTCTAGCGAGCTCCGGAGACTGAGGAAGCCGGCCGTCTGCCACCTTCAGCCGCCCAGCAAGCTAGCGCCATCCGACGCCGTATCCTTTTTCACTATTCCATTCACAAAAGAGCTCGAGCGTCTTTTTCAAGATGCCTCGAATTTCCTGCGGCTCATGCCGCTCTTCACTCGAGGAAGGAGACCGCCACCCCATCTGCGCTCTCTGTCTCGGAGTGGAACACGCAGAGCTCGCCCTCGCCAACGGAGGATGCGACCACTGCGAGGACCTGCCTCTGTCCGCCCTGCGGGCTCGACTGCAGGCGGTCAAAACCGCTCCCGCGCCGCCACCGACCGCTCTCCCTCTCCGCCCCAGCCGGACTTACAGTTGCCGCCGAGTGGCCGCTCTGTCGCCTCCGACGACAGCGCGGATGAGAAGGACTCCTGTTCGCTGCACGCTTCTGACAGCGAGGACTGGTCGTCGATTGGCTCTTCGACGAGAGAGTCTGCGGGGACTCGCGCCGGCATCGAAGAGGAACTTTTGCGTCCTCTCACAGGCCGTCGACCGAGGACCTGGCCGCCGCTCATCTTTGCCCGCCCTCTGCTAGATGGCGTTCTTCCCCCACACTTCCTTCAAAGCGTGCAGAGCGACCTCTACCTTTCATGCCCGCGCCTATGCTGCCGCCGGACAGGCCGCTTCAGCGCTGCATTCAATGTCAGTCCTCCAAGTGCTTCAGAGCGACATCTTGTGCGAAATGGCGAACAGCGGTAGGAACCCGCCCATCCTCGCGGATCTGAGAAGCGCTACAGGCCTTTCCCTTCGCGCTACTAAAGCCTCCGCACATGCCCTGTGGAAATGCATGGCCGCCCTCTGTGTCGCTGAGAGACACTTGTGGCTCACGCTTACCGACATGAGAGATTCAGAACGCGCCGTGTTCCTCAACGCGCCTATCTCTCCGACCGGGCTCTTCGGATCTGCCATCACGGGCATCGTTGACCGCTTCTCCGAGGTACAGAAAGCGACCCAGGCCATGAACTTGCTCCTACCCCGCCGCGCTAGCTGTTCGGCAGGCCGCTCTCACGAGCCCCCTGCCGGAACCCCACATCAGCGCCCGCCTCAGCAAGCTCAGCAGCCCCAGCGTAGACAGGGCTGCCGCCCTCGCTCTCGCTCTGACAGCCGCCGCAGACAGCCTCCTCCCCGGGGGGGACCCGAGATCACGCTGAAGCCTGATCAGCAAAAGTCTGCCTAGCACAGCTGAGAAAAAGACGGCTCTCTCCCGCTGCGGCCGGACCGCCGTCAAAGCTTCGCCCTCTGTTAGTCCCCGTCTCATCGCCGACTACAGTAGAGTTCACCGCCACAAAAAAGCCGGTCTCCCTGTCCGCTTGCGAGCGACTAAAAGCCGTTTTCATGGCTACCCAGAGAGTTCACAAAAAGAGCATAAAAGCCTCAAGTGTAAAAAATGTGCCCACAAGCATGTGCTCACGTATACACACAAGCACCATATGCCCCGGGTCTCACACAGAGCCCATTCTCACGGAGCGAGCACTATCCGCTCCAGTAGCAGAGAACATAAACACGCCCACGAGCCCGTGCGCGTGTCCCCCCTCTGCCCGCTCTGTCACACGGCCCATAAACTCCTCTCTGAGTGTAAGTCCCGTTGCCAACCACATTATAAGCGCGCCCACACCCAGTGTCCAGCCCGCTATGTGCAGCAATCAGGGCGAAATCACCATTCAACCGCTAGCCGCATGCTGCGAAGCCATCCCCGGCATCTTCCCGTGGGTTTTAAGCATAATAAAGAATGGCTATCGATTACAGTTTCGTCGCTGCCCGCCACGCTCGCGCGTGCGGCTCGAATCCACTGTCAGCCCGGCTGCTATGAACACGCTTCGCTCAGAAATAGCCAAGCTACTGCAGAAGGGCGCTATAGAGAGAGTCCCGCCATCTATGACCGAGTCGGGGTTTTACGGCCGTTATTTTCTGGTTCCCAAGAAAGACGGCGGCCTCAGGCCGATCTTCATTTTCATTTTTATTTGATAGGGACAATGCTCATTAATCAACAACAATACATGTTGTAAACAAGCCAGAGTTAGCTACGCGTGCTAGTTTTCATCTGCTGTCCCTAGCCAGGTCTTAGCAGGCTGCCTAAAATGCAAAAGTCAGTAAAAAATACATTTAATAAGTACAGTAGTAATATAATAAAATATGAACAGGACATATCAGGATCAATATAAGCCTAAAAAACATAAAGAGCATACACAGGCCATATATAAATATACATACACTCTCTCACCCATACATATACGCAAACAAATGTACGCATATACATACGCACATCTCTACATACATTCATACATGTACACAACCCATATACACATACATCCATCCACATATACACATACAAGTGTATTTTAAACCTAAGTATAGGATGTATGCTTACACGTATAAGTGTCCCCAAACCAAGACCTAAGTTGTTTTTTAAAGGAGAAGAGACTATTACACTCCCTTAACTCTTTGGGCAAACTATTCCAGAAAATTGTGGCTCTAATAGAGAAGACTGCATTTCCAAACCTGCTTTGTCTATACTGAACAATGCAGTCCCCTCTTGTTGTTGCTCTAGTAGCTCTATTGGCCTTGTCTTTCTGTTTTATGAATTGGCACAGTGGTGGTGGAGCAAGCCCACGGAGTAAAAACAAGACATGCATCAGCGAAATGTATGAAATTTTCAAAGCTGAGCATATTGTGTTTTTTAATTATAAGACAATGATGATGACTATTTCCTTTCCGGTCCAGAGTCTTTAATGCCTGTTTATAAAGTGACTCCAAAGGTTGCATTGTTGTTTGCTTGCGACCAACTAGTTAAACAGTAAGAGAAATGTGAGAGAAGCATTGCATTCAGAAAGATTTTTGCGGCCTTCATTGATAAATACGATCTTATATGCTTAAAATTTGCTAGGTTAAATTTAACAATATTGGCAACCTTTTTAGTATGCTTTTTGAATAATAGATTTGAGTCTAGGATGATTCCCAAATATTTACAGTCCGGCACTACTCTAATCTTCTCTTGGTTGACAAGCACCTCAGGGTCATAAGTGACAGTTGGTTGTTTTGTAAAGTACATACAGACTGTTTTATTAATGTTCAAGTGTAAGCATGAATTAGTTAGCCACCTGGATACCTTACTCATGGCCTCAGTCAGTTTGTGTGCAGCTTGTTGTTTATTTTGAGCATGCACGTAGAGGACTGTGTCATCTGCATACATTTGTAAATGTACAGATGGGCAAACAGTGGGCAGGTCGTTTATATAGAGACTGAACAAAAGAGGGCCCAATATAGATCCTTGAGGGACACCTATTTTACAGTTTGAATATGTGGATTGGGTGTTGTTAATGCGTGTGCTTTGTTTTCTGTCAGTTAAGTAAGATTTCATCCATTTTATTGCATTCTCAGAAAAATTTAAATATGATAATTTTGACAAAAGAACGTCATGCTTGACGGTGTCGAAAGCTCTTTTTAAGTCTAAAAATATTGCACCGACCACGCCTCCTTTGTCTAGATTACATTTAATATTCTCTATAAGGAAGCAGTTGGCTGTTTCTGTAGAGTGTTTACTCCGAAAGCCAAACTGCATTGGGTGAAGTGCTGAAAGACCAGTATTAAGATGTATAGCCAGCTGTTTCGCCACCAATTTCTCTGCCACCTTAGATAATACGGGTAATATACTAATAGGCCTGTAGTTCTCCACCAACGTTTTATCACCGGCTTTGAAAATGGGGGTCACCACGGCTTTTTTCCAGGAACTTGGGAAAATACCTTGTTTAATTGATAAATTGATTAAGTGTGTAAGAGGTTTAATTAAAAACTGTTTGTGAGTTTTAAGAAATACATAATCAAAACCAAAGGCATCTTTAGCTTTTGAGTTCCCTAATGAATTTATTGTATTCTCTACCTCGAGTTCACTAATTTCCTCAATCCTAAAAACCGGTTTGTCGTAATTAATTGGAATACTCATTATAGTACTGGTAGTGTAATTCTTTACCAAATCCTCAACGGATTGAATAAAAAAGTTATTAAAGGTACTTGCTAAGATGTCGTCTTCTCTGATTATGATTCCATTTAATTTCAGTTCTAGTGCCGGTGTACAGTGCTGAGTATCTTTCCCAATTAATTTATTAAGATTTTTCCAGATTAACTTCCCATCTCCCTTTGCATCATTAATTACCCTTATATAAAAATCTGCTTTTGCTTTTCTTATGTTCCTTACTACTCTATTTCTGAGGGATGTATAACTGTACCAATCACTTCTGAATCTTGACTTAAGTGCATTCTTTAGTGAGGAATCTCTGTCCCTCATCTCTTTCCGTATAGCCTCATTGAGCCAAGGTTGAGAATTTTTCTGTCTTGGTCTATGTGTCATTTTTCTGCTATATGAGGATATTACATTATTAATAGTACTTGAAAACAGATTGCAGCTGTTTTCTATATCTTCAACTGCAAGAATATCAGTCCAATCAATATCATTTAAGTCAGATCTGAATTTCTCCATATCTTTTTTCGGAATACTCAGATGATGTTGTTTTTTCACTGTGGATATATTTTTGAAACGTTTTTTTGTGAGTTTTCTTCCTAGCAGTGTTATATTATGGTCAGATAATCCTGTTAATAAATTGTATGTTTTTGTTATCCTTTCCGGTCTGTTTGAGAACATTAAGTCAATTTGCATCTGAGAGGAGCGAGTGATACGAGTAGGACCAACAACTAACTGATTAAGATTAAATTTGTCTGTTATGACTTTAAGTTTTTTCCGGTCCAGGTTATTTTCCCAGTTTATATTAAAATCCCCCATTAAAATTAACTCCTTTCTTTCTGGACATTGTTTTAACAGTTTATATAAATTATCATAAAAATCAATGGTAGATGAAGGAGGACGATATAAACAAATTAAAATGAACGACATTTCAGGGGATAGCCAAACATTTAGTCCCAGACATTCAATATCTAATACAGGCGACCATTCAATCAGATTACATTTGATTGTGTCTTTCACATAGATTAACACGCCTCCCCCTCATCCTTTATCTCTGTCCTTTCTGAAAACATTGTATCCCGCAACATTAACAGCTGCCTCTGGAGAATATTTACTCAACCAGGTTTCCGAGACGCCAAGAAAATCCAAGTTGGAATTGTCTAGTAAATGCTCCATTTGGTCACTCTTTGAGACCATACTACGGATATTAATATGTCCGCCTAGAAGTCCCTTAGGTTTGGAGCGTGGATCCCATAGACTTTTTGCCTTGTTTAGAGTTTGGAAAAATGTAAACTTACGATTTTTCCTGATAGCTGGATTGAGATCAGTAAGCTTTCGTTTGTCACAAACAGGCCGCTTTGCCGGTGTAGAGAATCCCAACATCGGTTGCATTCGCGATAAACGCCCACCTCTGGCGTGCGTCAAGGATCCGAAGTGATCCTCGTGTGCTGCTCTGTGTAAGGTGGAATCCATACCGGAGGCCACACCTGGACCCAACGCGTCCAGAGAAGACTGCAGCATGATGTCCATCGATGCCATCCATGAGCTCCCACTTGATCCACGACCACCACCCACGCTTAAACTCCGGTTGCTGCCGTTGTCCCGCCAGTAATCCAGGGCCGGTCCATAGCTACAGCCGTAAGCATCCATGTGGACGCCAACGTCACCAACACCGGATCCATACGGACCCGGATTTAGCTCTACATCCCCAGCCAAGAGAAGAATTGTCAACAACCCAAGGATATCCTGGTAGGGCCGTCTTGATTTTATTTTCCTTCGGATACCTGTGTGATTTGGCAGGGTAGCTTGGCCTTAGAGCTTCGTAGATAGCATGTTGGCTCGATGCGTTTGTTCTAATGTTGTGCTGGGACTTTCCAAGCTCAGTTGAATCGGTGTAACAACATCGCACAGAGAGTAGGAATATCACAGTGACTAAACTTGCTGCGATCAAATTTTTAGTGACTTTAGCACTGTGCCTTGATGGTATAAAGTGGCGAGAGCCAGTCTTACACGAAGACAATGGATGTGGATAAAAGGTAGCATTATTTGAGGATACGGCTTTGTTTGGGTATGCAGCGACAGCAGCACCTGTCCACCTGCGTGCCGCCATTTTAATCTCCCTGAGATTTCGAATCAGTACTGTGATGTCAGGGTTGTTAGATCTCAGGGCTTTGTACAAAGCGCTCATAAAGAGACCGTTCAAAATGCTCACAGTCAATAAACTCCTCGCGCACGTCCGCCAGGGGGACTGGTTCATCTCTCTAGACCTGAAAGACGCCTATTTTCAGATCCAGATAAACCCTCATCACAGGCCATTCCTACGTTTTAGTACGCCAATATACCGTTCTCCCGTTCGGCCTATCCTTAGCACCCCATACGTTCACGAAGTGCATGGATACAGCGCTCGCTCCCCTGCGAAGTCAGGGGCTGCGCTTTCTAAATTATCTGGACGACTGGCTGATTCTAGCAGGTTCCCAGACGGAGCTTCTGTCGCACCGCGCAGTTCTCCTCAACCATCTGGAAGCGCTGGGACTCTCTGTCAACTGGACAAAGAGCTCTCTCCAGCCCAGTTAAACTATTTCATTCCTTGGAATAGATTTGAACTCTATCACAATGACGGCTCGCTTATCCACACAGCGCGCTCGCCGTGTTCAGCGCCTAGCCGCCTCCTTTCAGATGGGTACCCACACATCCCTGAAATCCTTTCAGAGGATGCTGGGTTATATGGCCTCAGCCTCCACTGTGCTACAGCTGGGTCTTCTGCACATGCGCCCCCTTCAACTCTGGTTAAAGAGCCGCGTATCCCACCGCGAGTGGACTACGGGCCGCCAGATGATCAAGATTACTCAGACATGTATCACTGCACTGCAGCCTTGGTCAGTAATCGAGTGGTTTCAGAGGGGCGTTACCATGGGTACTTTTTCTCGCCGGAAAGTCATCTCGACAGACGCATCCAACTCAGGTTGGGGTGCGGTTTGCGAGGGCTCACCGGCCGCCGGCCAGTGGACGAGCCACGAGAGTTCCCTACACATAAACTGTCTGGAAATGATCGCGGTCGAGAACGCGCTGCTGTTTTTTCTCCCGCGCATACATGGTCACCACGTCCTGATTCGCTCAGACAATATGGCCGTGGTATCATACATCAACCGTCAGGGCGGCGTCAGATCCAAGAATCTCTTTCATCTGACACGCCGCATCCTATTGTGGTCCCAGAGTCACCTGCTCTCGCTCAGAGCGACGCACGTACCGGGCCATCTGAACGACGGTCCAGACATGCTGTCCAGGAACCTTGTCTCCCCCCCGAGAATGGTCCCTGCACACTCAAACAGTCCAAACGCTGTGGCGCCTATTCGGCAGAGCGGAGATAGATCTTTTCGCGTCAGAAGAGAACGCTCACTGCCCAATATTCTTCTCAAAGAGCGAGGATGCGTTAGCCCAGGATTGGCCCCGCCGCCCGCTCTATGCTTTTCCCCCAATTTCTCTGCTACCGCAGGTCATTCAGAGAATCAGGGACTCACGCCACTCGGTGCTCCTCATAGCCCCGCGCTGGGAGAATCAGATTTGGTTCCCGGAGCTTACGCGGCTGTCACAGACAGCCCCGTGGCCCATTCCAATCAGAGCAGATCTCCTCACTCAAGCCCGCGGCTCGATCTGGCATCCCCATCCACAGCGCTGGGCGCTTCATGCATGGGTGACCAACGCGTCGAATTGCCAGAAGGGGTTCTGAACACGATCAAACACGCCAGAGCGGAATCTACCAGAAAGCTCTATGCTGCAAAATGGTCTGTGTTCTCCAAATGGTGCACCGACAAAAACTTGGACCCACGGACGTGCGAGGTTTCGTCTTTGCTCGTGTTCCTTCAGGAGATGCTGGATAAGGGCAGGTCCCCATCCACTCTTAAGGTTTACGTGGCAGCCGTCACGGCGTTCGTTGAACCCTGGCGCGCCCAGTCTCTGGGCAAAGACGAGCTAATCATCCGCTTCCTCAGGGGAGCCAGAAGGATGAACCCCCCTCGCCCCCCTACGGTGCCGGTCTGGGATCTTTCTATAGTTCTAGAAGCTTTGAAAGCCCCACCGTTTGAACCACTCGAGTCCGTGGAGCTAAAATACCTCTCGCTAAAAAACGTTCTTCTGACGGCACTCGCCTCGTCTTCGAGCGCCGCGTGCCTTGAGTTTGGACCGAATGACTCCATAGTCATTCTGAAACCTAGACACGGTTATGTTCCGAAAGCGATTGGTACCCCTTTCAGGGCGCAAGTGATCTCTCTATCGGCGCTGCCTGCATCCGATAGCGAACGTGACGCTGATCGCCTCTGCCCGGTTCGGGCTATCAGAGTGTACACTACACGCGTTGCCGCGTTCAGACGCTCAGAGCAGCTGTTTGTGTCGTTCGGTGGCCGCACCAAGGGATTAGCCGCCTCGAAACAGACTCTATCCAGGTGGATAGTAGACGCGATTGCCTCTGCTTATGCCGCTAAAGACCTGCCTTGCCCTCTGGGCATCAGGGCTCATTCCACCAGAGGCATGGCCTCATCGTGGGCATGGTCCTGCGGAATTTCCATTCACGACATTTGTGTGGCTGCGGGATGGGCCTCCCCCTCCACTTTTGTCAGATTTTATAACTTGGAAGTTCCCGCCTTACAGGCTAGAATTCTGGCGGTCTAGTACTATACAGCTCTCCTATAGAAAGCCGCACTATCGGGAGTTCCATCACAACCGGCTCACCCCTTGTGTTCCCCTATGTGCTTATGCATTATACGTTCACGGCCCGCTACGCCGGCCGCCTTAGGGCGTTTTGCACTAGATGATAACGGCCGCTATGCTGGCCGCCTTATTATCTTCATCCACTTATGATTCCCCCGGTGTTTTTCCCCCCCTGGGATGCTTAGTGGTTTCTTAGCGCGCACGGCGTTGACCAGGTGTTCCCGTAGCGTAAGCTAGCTTACGCAATACGAGAGAACCTCTCGTAAGAGAACGAATCGGTTACCTAACGTAACCTCGGTTCTCTCTAGATGAGGGAACGAGTATTGCGTTCCCGGCCGTGCTTCCGCCACCAGCGTTTCGCTTCATGCTGACAGAATCGACGAACGAGCCTGGGAGAGCTACCTTTATACACTGTAGCCACGCCCCTTTTGGCGGGCTGTGACGCAGTGAGCGAGCGCCGTCCGCTCATTGGCCGCGGACTCAGCGCCGCTCTCCCATAGGTTCGTGCATTCTCTCTGAGCGAACCAATGAGCCGCTAGCTAGCCCGCTCATGGTCTGCCTCAGAAGAGACTGCGTTGACAATGATTACAAAATTATGGAATAATTTTTTGGCTTCAACTTCTCAGCAAAGATGAATCTTTCCCGTAGCGTAAGCTAGCTTACGCAATACTCGTTCCCTCATCTAGAGAGAACCGAGGTTACGTTAGGTAACCGATTCGTTTTACTGCGTCCATCTTGCATCAGTTCTTTTCTTTACCAATAACTCCTGGTACCATATGATGTTCTGCTTTATATTATTCAATAAAGACACTCATGAACATTTCTGCTGCTAGCTCCATGTGTTAGCAGGCTGTCTTTATTTTGGTCTATTGTCACTTGTCTTGTTCACTGCATGTCACATCACTCAACAGGAAAGGCTATACTGCCACCTTGTGGTTACTCAATAGAATGCCTATCTTTACAGTTGCCTCAAATACATGAATTTACTCAGTGGCATTATATGCTGAGGAAAACAGACACACACAGTACTGTATATAAAATATACAAATAATCTGAGGTTAGTTTTGCATGACTGTTCAATAGTTACTTTAATAGTTAATAGTTATTTTTCTTGAACCTTAATTAGTAGATAATTAGTAGTAGTTCTTCAGGAGGTATGACAGAATTCATTAGTTATTGATTAACTAACTGATACTTAACACAATCATAAAATTATATTACATACTGATTAGTTAACACATCTTCCTTAGTAGTTAACAGTAGTGAAGAAGTAGTTAATGAAGAATTACCTATTAGTTCGTCAATAATTCCTTATTAATTCTGCAGTAAGTAAGATACAGTATTCTAAAGTGTTACCCTTAACTTCTTTATTCTTCTTCTTACTCAGTCATCCTGACACTCTCATTCCTACAGTGCCCCACTGTGTCCATAACATGCCATTACAGGTCCCACAACCTGGAATAATAATGATCTAATGTTTGTAGTCTAAACAGATTTTAATGAAACATGACTTCCTGCTTATCATGACGCAACATGATGATTTTTATGTCACGATAAGCAGGAAGTAAAACACTTAAATCCTTATTTCTCCCATTTCAGGGGAAAATAAGGGAATAAACCATGACCATTCAAAAACATGACTGGGTTTCTAAAGATACAAAGCTTAATGCAAAACAAAGCTTAATGCAAATGAGTGAAGTGACCCATTAAGCCAATCCTTTGTTTCGGATTAATGTAAATATTATTTACATTATTGTAATATTACAAAATTAATGTTATTATGTAAATAATGTATTAATGTAAATAATGTAAATAATGAGCTGTGTTTAGTGCAGATTAAACGGTCACTCGATTTTTATACTCTTTTTGTCAGAGTACTTACATTTTAATTATCCTTTGATATAGAAAGTTTAAACAAATTTGGAAAAAAGTTTTTTATAAACATCCTACCTACAATACCTTTAAGAATGAATTTTTCAAAGCCATCCTGTGCTCGAAACCGTGCAATTGGCTGAAAACTTTTTACATTGAGAACAATTAATTATAAAACAAGACAAACTGAAATGAGGAAGCTGACCCAAACACTAATATAATAACATAAATACCTGCAAATGGAGCCATACACTGATGTCCACATCCATTACTGCAGCATTTCTGATTGTTCAGACAGTCACTGTCATAGTAACACACATTTCTGCTCCAATTTTTTTGCTTGTTCACTCTCCTGGCTTTGCTGTTAAAGAGACACATGACAGAGAAGCCACATCACTGAATACTGAATGTCTCAGGGCCCGTCCACACGAAGACGCATTTTGCTTAATACGTATAAATTTGTTATCGGATCGGCGTTTCGTCCACACGGATCCGGCATTTTGGGTGAGTGAAACGGCTATTTTTTGAAACCGGGTCCCAGGGTGGATAAATCTGAAAACGACACCTTGCGGTTTTGTGTGTACGGCCAATCCGAATATTTTGTGAAACGATGATGTCATCACCCCACGTGTGTCGACTAGTCAGACAGTCACGTAACAGCAACTACACCTGCCGAACTGCTTGTATAATAATATAATATAATGCGGCAGAAACTTCTGAGCCTCTTGTATTCCTTTATTTATTATTTACTTGAATGTGTTTTTATTTTTTTAGGCCTATATTTTCGTTTGTATGCGGCTGGTCTGTTGTCTGATAAAGACATTTCATATTTTATAGGGATGGGGATTTAAAGCAAAAATAATTTTCGCCGATCAATGGGAATTATTTGATTATTTTGGCTATTCAAAAAACACACCCCTGTAATGTTCCACTCCGACATTACATTTCTCTGTAGGTTAAAGGAGAACTCCGGTGCAAAATGAATGAAGTTGACTGTGTGTATAAAATATCTTCTTAACTGTATGGACACAGACAAAGTTCTCAATGCTTTGGTTTGAATGTAGGGACTCTTATTATGCTACCGTGTTATTGTGGGGCTATTTTGAGCCTTGTTAGTGGTAATAACAAGTGATTTTTATTTGTCATTACTCTATGCCCAATATACTAGCGTTATACTAGCATTATAGGCTAAACTGTTTTTAGAGATAAAACTATTTACATTCGGCAATCATGAAAACAAATCTCAGATAACGGTTGACTAGGTAACAATGTGTAATTAGACCAAAGGTTCATTTTGTGCCGGAGTTCTCCTTTAAGCGTACGTGTTATATCCATTAAAGAAATGTATTTAGTTGAATATTTATGTTTAACGCCTCCCACATGGAGCGAGGTGGAGAAGACTGTGAAGAAGGCGAGATCAGCATCAGCACCTGGGCCCAATGGTATCCCGTATAGGGTCTATAAGAACACCCTCAGAGTCCTTAAATATCTCTGGAAGCTGATGAAGGTGGTTTGGCAGAAGGGGGTGATACCGAAAGCATGGAGAAGAGCAGGAGGTATCCTAATCCCCAAAGAGAGGGACTCTGCATCCATCAGCCAGTTTCGCCAAATTAGCTTGCTGAATGTAGAGGGAAAGATCTTTTTCAGTGTCCTGGCCCAAAGGCTCGCAACATTCTTGCAAAGAAACAACTTTGTTGATACATCGGTGCAGAAGGCCGGGATCCGGGGTTTCTCAGGATGTCTGGAGCTTGCTAATATCATCTGGCACCAGATACAAACTGCAAAGAAGGAACGGAGAGACCTACATGTGGTGTTTTTGGACCTAGCCAATGCCTTCGGCTCAGTCCCTCACAAGATCTTGTGGACGGCCTTCAACTACTTTGGCATACCAAACCAAATCACAGAGTTGGTCAAGAGCTACTTTCATGATCTCCAGTTCTGTGTAACATCTGAGAACAACACCACTGCGTGGCAGCGTCTGGAGATCGGCATTATGGCAGGTTGCACAATTTCCCCTCTGGCATTCGTCATGGCAATGGAGCTGATCATACGGGCATCTCGGTGGGTAGTGGGAGGTGAGAGGACCAAGAGTGGTCTGCGTCTTCCGCCAATTAGAGCTTACATGGATGACATGACTATCATCACTACAACAAAACCATGCACTAGACGCTTGCTTCAGAAGCTCCAGGTAAATATCCAGTGGGCAAGAATGGAATTCAAGCCAAGTAAGTCTCGTAGCATCTCTGTCGTCAATGGCCAACTAACAGGTGAGCAGTTCTACATCGGTGATAAACCGATTCCAACAGTCCTAGAGAAGCCCATCAAGAGCCTCGGACGATGGTATAACGCAGACCTCAAAGACACCCAGCAACTCGAGCAACTCTGGCAGGACGTGGCTAGCGGCCTTAAGCAAATTAACAAAACGGCACTACCGGGGAAACTGAAGCTCTGGTGTTATCAGTTTGGGCTGTTACCTAGACTCTTGTGGACACTGACCATGTACGAGGTCTCGCTTAGCCATGCCAATCGACTGGAAAGTAGGGCTGTGCCATATCATACCGTCCACGATAATACCGGTATAAAATTTTACATGATAAAAAATTGTCATATCGCGATATTGATGATATGATAACGTATGGCGTATTTACGTTACGTTACGGCACAACAACACAGCAGCATGTCAGCCTCCGGATCAGATCAAGATTTAGTTCCTAAAAAGGGCGCTACTTCAATAGTATGGAAGTTGTTTGAGTACAAGAGGTCAGATCTCCAACAACACAATTATTATTATTATTTTTTTGTCAAATATGCATGAAAACTCGTTTCACCACTTCCCTACTAGCGTACATTTTGCATTCGCCTAATCTTCCTTCAGAGTTTCCGCAGTTCGGGTACAACAGTCAACACGATTAAACTCTTTCTAAGATGATTCAATGTTACTATTATTATATTTCTAAATAAAAGTTCTATGCTTTCGCATAAAACAACTTTATCTTGCTGGACTTTATTGCTGTAACGTTAACTAAATCATCATGTTACTTTCTACCGGCCGGGTGTCTGTTAGAGCAAAACACTAGAGTCAGAGCACTATTGTTCATCACGCCCACAGTAACTGAAATGTAAAACTGTTAAAAGAAAGGACTCGATAAACGATTGCATAGCTAGATGCTGTATATTATACACGACGCTACGCATCAATATTTATTTCCTTTGTGCTTTGAACTGTTCAGTGCGGAGTATTCGACGCGCTGCGCGTGGAATACTGTGACTCCGTGTTGCTTCAAGCGCATCATTCAGCGCTCGGGATGCGCATAAGGAGCCCTGGCACGGAGCCCTGGCACTTCCAATTTCTAGCTTGGTCGAAGATTTCAAGTGTGCCAAGGTGAGACTGGATATGTCTCTCACTGACTCCCAGGACCCTGTGGTGAGAGGCACCGCTCCCACCCTGGCAACAGGAAGGAAGTGGACCCCAGCCACAGCCATGCTACAGGCCAAATCTGCTCTTCTCCATCGTGACTTGGTGGGCCATGTCCAACAAGGCAGAGGAGGCTTTGGCCTAGGAGCTGTAAAACCTCTCTGGCAAAAGGCATCTGCAGCTGAACGTCGAAGCATGGTGGTAGAGGAGGTGCGCCGACAGGAGGAAGCAGCCAGATGCTCCAAAGCCGTAGCACAAGCCAAGCAGGGTCGCTGGATGACGTGAGAGGGGATCGAGAGGAAGAAACTCACATGGAGCGAACTCTGGGGCATGGAATCCAACAGGCTGAGCTTCATTGTTAGAGCTACGTATGATGTGCTGCCCTCTCCCACAAACCTGAAGCTATGGTTCGGAAAGGACCCATCCTTCCCCCTGTGTACAACTCCTGCAACACTCAAGCACATCCTGGTTGGCTGTAGGACCAGCCTTACTCAAGGCAGATACACATGGAGACATAACCAGGTCCTCAGGTGTCTAGCCGACAAGCTTGAGTGTAAGAGGGCATCCATCAATGCCCAACCCTTTAACAACCAGGATGTGCGCCGACACCCACAGCTGTTCGTTCGAGAGGGGGAAAGGGTGAGGGCTAGCCGCTCAAACCCTGTTCTCAACCCCCTGAATGTAGCCAGGGACTGGCAGATGCGAGTCGACCTAAGTCAGAAGCTCATTTTCCCTCCGGAGATTGCAACAACCAACCTGCGACCAGACCTCGTTCTCTGGTCTAAGTCCTGCCGGCTCGCCTTCATCGTAGAATTGACCGTTCCCTGGGAGGATGCCATCGAAGAAGCGTATGAGCGCAAGAAACTGCGCTATTCCAACTTAGCAGCTGAGGCAGAAGAAAGAGGCTGGAAGATAAGGGTGCGTCCGGTGGAGGTGGGGTGTAGGGGCTTTGTAGCCAGCACAACAGCAAAGCTTCTTAGGGATATTGGAGTTAGGGGGCAGGGTTACAGACAAGCCATTAAAGAACTGGCTAACACCGCAGAGAGGACGAGCCATTGGCTGTGGCTGAAGAGGAGTGACACCACCTAGGCTGCTAAGGCAAGCAGCTAACCGCAGGACACACACCCAGGCTTGATCAACCTGTGGTGGGCCTGCCTCAGCAGAGGGTGTATTGTGATAATTGGCCGAAACACCCTGTGATGCTGCGGTACACAACTGACGATGTGTCCCGCTGGTAAAGCCCTATAGCAGCCATCCTTCAAGAACTTCCGAATTAGAAGTGGTGCAACATTAGGGATTGCAACATCTAGTCCTTTATCAATCCTTAAATAGGCTATGTTATATTTTTTATTGAATATGTTGATTATGAAAAGTGAACCGCGTGTATATGCGCCAAAAAGGCTATAGCCTATCGGGAGATCTAATTTTGACCACATTAAGTTTTGTTTTGTATAAAGCCCTTCTTTAAAGTGAATTTCGTTTGTTTTTTTTTTGTTTTTTTATTGTATCTTTATTTTAATAAATGTTTCATCAACCAGTTACCTGGATTTAATAAAAGAAGAAAATATAGGCTATAGCAGAATATAATCAGGACATGGACGTCCAGGCGGGATATATAACTTCCATTGCTCGTGAACTGGAGCTCGTCTCATAAATGAACCAAAACTCTGAGAAATGTCTGTTTAAACAACATTGACAAACAACAATTCAAAACGAAAAGAAACGGATCTCCATGGCAGAATTACAGTACAGCGCCACATAGTGGTCTGGGATGTCTACTACATCGTTTTCAGTGGTTTTGTGTGGTGTGGACGCAGATATTTTTCGAGACGCCGCCGTGTTTACGGACTTTTTTTTAGAACGAGGGAAAAAAAAAACATCGGATAGGGGAAGCTCTGGCTTCGTGTGGTTCACTGTTTGAAAAAAAGTCGTCATGACTGTAGGACGATTTACCGGAATATTCAGTCTATCTACTTCATAGTTTCATGTTTAGTTCAATGCGTTGCTTGCGGTTTCTTTGCAATTATTTGTGAAACCTACTAGCGGTTTCTGAGAGGAAAATCAGGGGTTTTTTTTGTTTTTTTTTTGTTTTTGTTTTTTTGGAAGACGCATCCATTAATTAAAACTCACTGAAAACGTGCGGCACACACGAGCGCCCACTGGGAAATTGACAGCATTTGTGTCCTCCAGAGCAGTCTCTATCAGAAGTGCATCCTCAACATCGTCGGAGAAGAGGATTCAAGAGGATCATTAGGGGAGACCAGGAAGTGTTGTAATAGATTGCTTCAGCATTTGCAAGTCAGTCAGGGGTTTTGAAAACTATTTTTCACTAAAGTGCATCAATCCGTTTCAAAGACTGAGAGTGCAGTTACAAGCGACCCCACTGAGTTACAAGTGATAACTGGCCCATCCTTTGAGTAACTTTAAAACTCTATTCACTAGATGGCGCTGTGGTGTCAAAACTGTAAATTCAAGGTCTCTTTATGCAGCAGTAATGTAAAACATTAGGATGCACATTTTATAAAACTAAATGAAACTTGTTAAAACATTTATCATGTCTTGGACTAAAGATCTAAGTATATGACCTCGATGTGTATGTGCACATGTTATAAAAGTAAATGAAACTTATTAAAACATTTTGTCTTGGATAAAAAGATCTAAGTATGACCTTGATGTGTATGTGCTCTCTAATAACATTTTCTGTGTTTAAAAAATAAAAATAAAAAATAAAATAGTTCAACCCTAGTTAGCTATAACTATGAAAATAAAATAAATATTATTTTTATTAATAAGATCAAACTTGATATTTACACGTAAAAGAAAAAAAAATACTCACAGATACTCAGATACTTAAAAATTTATCACAGTTTTTATCAATGTTGCCCTGGTAGAGATATGGCCCCTTCTCATCAAAGCAAAATATAATGTTCTTCAGAACTCAATTGTATTGTTAGATTTTCAGTATGATGGTGATCAGTATTGGAGACGACGGAAATTAATGTTTTGTTGTTGTTTTTTTTCCTTAAAAAAAGTGCAACAGAATTTCCCTGACACCTTTAATATTTATATTTTTTTATTTATTTATAAAGTTAAAAATATGTTTCAACATTTAAAAAATCCTACAAATATGAGGGGGAAGCAATAAAATGTGCACAATAAAGGTCAACGCTAACAATTCACCTTAAACAAATTATGCATTTATTTATTTTCCTTTTAAATCATTTTCTAGAGGGGCAGCAAAGTTTCCTATATTTTCCTAATTGACAAAGCTTGTATAAAGCCAATATTGAGAGGACCTGTTAACACAACATATGAGCACAAATAAGTTCAGCTCGTGTCTGGGTCACAGCAAAATCCTGATTTGAAACGGGTGGCATCACTCTGCCACTCAGTACAATGTCTTCTCTGTGTTCAGTCCCTGTGTGGAGTATATGCAGTTTAAGAACATTGCTTCCTTCATCTGGCTCACAGACAAATTTAGCTACATCTGTCCTGCAACAGAGATTTGATTCTTCCTCCTTTATTTTTGGCATTTTATAAGTCCTTATAGTGCGCTTGGGGCTCCGAGGGTCTCTCTCAGCTTCTTAGGTTTCAGCAGCTGTGGACTGCCTCTTTTCTCTTTTGTATGAAGTCTGGTTTATCCTGCCGCATTTGGAGTTCACAAGAATTCTTTTAAACTCATGTGTCTTAAAGTACAGGAAGTATTTAGATTTTCCCGCATTTAACCATACATGACAGTGTCATCATTGCTGAGACATGAGTGTAATGATTAAATTATTGTTGTAAAGGTACACAAATGTAAGCTGGTACAACAACAACAACAACAATTCTTAGTACTAATTTCCACTAGCTTTTTACTTGTTGACTCAACTTTTGTAAATAAGTTGTCTGTGTCACACAAAAAAAAAAAAAAAAAGTTTAGTTGAGTTACCTTGACATTATTTGTTTTCTGGAGAGATCCAACTATTCTGTATGAAATCTTTTGTAGTTGAGCCAATTCAACATTTTTTTTTTTTGTCTATTGGAATTTGTTTTATTGAAAATAATTTGGTCATCACCATTTTGCTGATGAGCGTTTCCTTTGGTTGGTCAGTTATGTGAGTTTGTGGTCTTTGTAACAGTGTTTAGAAAAACATACTTTTTTTGATGAGAAAGAAAGAAACCAAGATGACCAAGATGATTTTCAGCCTCATAAACTAGAATAAATCCCTAATCTTATTTCTGACCATAAGTTGTTTTTTTTAATCAATATTTTACTGGCAAAACTTTCTTGCAGGAGAACAGACGTTCTGGATTCTCAATTTTTCAAAATACATTATGTCTTTTGACACACACACATAAATTAAGAATCAGCATATGAATCTCAACAATGGTGACATGCTTTATGCCGCAATGCATGCTGGGAGCCACCATAGTTATAAAATCATGGCTCCCAGCATGCATTGTGGCATGAAACATGTCACTATTGTTGAGATTCATATCGTCGCAGCCCCATGAAACTCACGTATGTCCAAAGCGGTTACTTTTCAGGAAGTGAAGCGGTTACTTTTCAGGCAGCTGAACGTAGCATTAACATGCTTGCTACAACATCTTTAAATGTAACAATATTCTTGCCAGTGTCATGATATAATCCACAATTGACCCAAAATTGAGTTTAAATGGATATACGTGCATATTGTACAGTAACGGTGGTCGATACGCGTTCTTCCGATCATTAATTAGAATGACCAAATTGCGTTTCATATTGACAAATGAATAGGCTACGCTCAGTTCATCAAATACGCTCAGTTAAATGTCTCTTGCAAGATATGAGCTGCATTTTATTAATCATCAGCTAATTTCAAAATCAAAGACATCAATAAGAGAGAGAGGCAATAGCCCTGGTAAGTTCATTTCGTTTCTTTACTTGAAGATGATTGTGTGATTGTGAAGATGATTAAGCGTCTGTGACTTACTTTCACTTTTATTTGCGATGTTTGCACGTTGGCTTGATGAATAGACGCTCAGCTGCTCATCTGCGGTGATGCGTGTCGCAGTAGCGCCGTCATATCTGACTATAACATGTCATATAGCCTATATAACACGCTCTCACTCGTTTATTTTTTAGCATTTTTGTGAGGAGTAAAATATACATGCGGTTTCAACAACCAGATTGCGTTTACACCTAACAGTTAAAGATCCGAACACAATGCGAGCCAGACTACCTCCAGATGGTCAGGCAGATCCGATCACAACGTATTTACACCTTGCATTAACATGCCTTTTTTATTATCCGGATAACTTATACAGATCGCATTTTAATACCAGGTGTAACTGGGGTCTTAGGCCCCGTCCACACTACTGCGTTTTCGTTTAAAAACGGAGACCTTTTGCTACGTTTGCACCTCCCGTCCACACTAAAACGGGAAAAAACGAAGACCTAAAATGGAGAAGTTTAGAAACGCTGCAGCTGCGTTTTGCGTTTTGAATCTCCGGAGTGCGTTTTAGTGTGGACGAGACAAAACGGAGGAGTTTACAAACGATGACGCAGAGGCTCACGCTCGGCTCTATGATTGGGTGTCATCAGTCATGACGTATCTTTCCCTGATTCGCCAACCACTGTTTACACCGGCGCGCATGCCCAGTGTTGGTGAATGGTCACGTGATCCACGTTTTCAGTCGTTTTAGTGTGGACGGAGATAAATTCTAATACGCAGTTAAAACGCTAGTGTGGACGGAGATCGTTTTCGTTTTAATTCTCCGTTTTTAAACGAAAACGCAGTAGTGTGGACGGGGCCTTAGAGACGAGACCGGCGAGAAACTTCACGGGACCGGCGAGATGCCTCCACAGGGCGGGGAGATACGCTGCATGATTGACAGCTTTGACAGCAAATGGATATACGTGGAAATCAGATGACATGATTTCACAGCTTTTCATTGGTCATTTAGATAATGTGAAGCATGCTGTATACGGAAACGAACCTATCATTCTATCCGTCAAAAAATCTCAAAATCGGTAAAAATGGACATACGCAGTTTTCATCGGACAGCGACGATATGCTGATTCTTGATGTCTGTTTGTGTGTTTTTTTTAAATTGTATTTAAAATTCAAAATGTATTTAAAATTCAAAATTCAGAATCTCTAATCTGTTGCATAAAGGTTTTGTTTTTTAAATCTAATATATTATTCATAAATAACATCTTTTGATCAGGAATAAGAGTAGTGACCTATTCCGTTTTTGATGTTATCTAGATCATCTGATCCGTTTTTTTATGGCTTTCTTTGCAACAAATTATGTGTTATGTAATTTCGTGGTCTTTTAAACACTGTTACAAAGACCACTAAATCACATAAATGCCAAGAGTCAAACTGACCAACTCCAGGAAACGCTCACCACCAAAATCTTGACCAAACATAAAAAAGCTACATCTGAACCTTATTCTTAATAAGAACTTATGTTTCCAATAGACAAAAAATTTTGAATTGGTTCAACTACAAAAGATTTGTTGCAGAATAGTTCCATCGCTCCAGAAAAAAAATATAATGTCAAGTTCACTCAACTAAAAGTTGTGTGTGTGTGTGTGTGTGTGTGTGTGTTATGTTCAGTTATATATAAAATGTGAGTCAACAAGAAAAAGCAAGTGGAAATTAGTACCGAGATTTTCTTGTTGTTTTACGAGATATTAACAGTATGGAATTTTGCTGAACCAACACAACAAAATCAGTCATTTCAACTTTTTCAAGTTGTGTTTTTTTTTCTACTGCTGGCAAACGGTGTAGCTATCTATGAGTAGACCTACTTTTCATCATTATCAGATGAATGCATAAATGTACAGGTTCCTCTTCTGGGAGACTGGTCAACATCCCTGTATTTAGCAACTGTGAGCATTCTGTTTTATGTATTATTATTATTATTATTATTATTAACTAATTATTATTATTTTTTGTACACTCTAAAAAATGCTGGGTTGTTTTAACCCAATTTTGGGTAAAATATGGAAGGTTCCTCTTCTGGGAGACTGGTCAACATCCCTGTATTTAGCAACTGTGAGCATTCTGTTTTATGTATTATTATTATTATTATTAACTAATTATTATTATTTTTTAAAAATGCTGGGTTGTTTTAACCCAATTTTGGGTAAAATATGGACAAACCCATTAGGTTACATTTTTAAATTACATTTTTAACCCGATGGCTGGTTTTGTCCATATTTTACCCAAAATTGGGATAAAACAACCCAGCATTTTTTAGAGTGTATAAAACTACCAGACACATATTAATAATAAAATAAATTAAATTAAACATTAAATAAAAAAGCTGTTTGAGTTGTAATTATTTATGTACATTTTCAGTTTTCTCTTGTTTTGTGCAGTTTAAAGTATTTTTCTAGTTTGTTAGCTATTTATAACTATAAGTCATTGTTCGCAGAAAAAGAAAACATAAAGTGAGCAAAGAGAACTCTGTATTTTTATTGAATTGTATTAATCTTATTTGTGGATGTTATAAATAGAAAATAAATGATTTTTCAAAGGATTGTTTACAAGGACTACAACTTTTTTAGGACTTTTCTCAGTCAAGCAGCCACGCCTTCCAAACTAGCTCATGTTTTATGCATGAGCACAGCCCTGGCTGTAATGGGATTGGTAAATCCGCTTGAGGGGCGGAGTTGAATCGACAGCGCCTGTAGTTGTCCGCTGAAGTGCGTTTCAGAGACTGAATCATGAAGAACAGAAAAGCTCACTGGGAGTGGTGCGGACATTGTGCAATATGCGAATAGGACACGTTTTGTGCGCTCTTGTTGCCTGTGTGGAGTAATAATGCAGCTGCTCACAGACCCTGTTGCTGACCTCCATGAAGTGTTCCATCTCAGATAAAGTCGGACAGACACTGTAAACGGATACTGGGAACACATACAGGACAAACCCGCAGAATAAGAGTGTGACTGTAATACTGGAGGAGAGATGGGGAACGCTGGGAGTATGAACCAACACACGGACCCCCGAGGACACCACATGCCCCTCAAACTGCCCATGCCCGAGCCGGCGGAGCTGGAGGAGAGATTTGCGCTCGTTCTGGTGTGTACTAATAATGATCTTAAATACAATCTGACAAACAACCAGAAAGAAATATGCACTTTCAGATTTCACTTGTTCTATTCTATTCTATTCTATTCTATTCTATTCTATTCTATTCTATTCTATTCTATTCTAATAAGATAGTTGTTCTTTTATTTGTTTAGTAAATGGATCCGTGTTCTATACATAGGGAAGTTTACGTTGCCATTGTATTTTTTTTGGTTCTATTTCATTCTATTCTATTCTAAACTTGGTATTAGTTGTTTTATTTATTTACTTTTAAAAGTATGTGTATCCATTTTGTTGACATATATCCATTGTCCATGCAGCACTGTTTTACTTTTGCTGCGATTTTTGTAAGTTTGTAGTTTTTGTATTTATTTGCAATTAAAAGTACATGGATCCGTTTTGTAGACATAGAAAGGTTTACTTTGCTTTATCTTAGTTTTCAGCTATTCTATTCTATTCTATTCTATTCTATTAGTCATATAACTGGCCTTGGACGATTCCATGGTGATGGTATCAGATACAACAGTAGACTACTTGAATTTTATTATCATACTCATATACCACAGTATTATTTCCTGGCACTTCAAAGATAACATGCTTGATACAATTTCAAAAAAGCTGTGGTACTTTTTGTTAACTTTTTTGTTTGTGGTAATGTTTGATATTCAGGTGTGTCTGTCTGGGTTACTTTGAAAGATATTCAGTAACCTATAACTTCATCTTGGATGATAGAGCAAAAGCAGAATAGTTGTGTTTATTATTATTACAGTTTAATATCCCCGTGGGCCTGTCTTTGGGGCTGAAAGTGCTGCTGAGGGTAAAATCTTCTTTTTTTTTTTTTCTTTTTTTTTTAGATATTTTTGTCCTGAGATGTCTGGATTAGTTGTCTTTCTTCTGTCTTGGGAAAGTTTGCTTATGACACACTTCCACCAATGCTTTCCAGAGAATAAAATAGCCATATGTCATTAATATTTCATATTAAATGGCCATTGTCAAGACCGATTACACCTTCATGTCATAATTTGTTTCAACTCTGGCATCATGCGCCTCTGTCTGGCATCATGCGCCTCTATCCAGTTTCCACACATTGCCTACTCACCCAGTTCTTTTAGCATAACGCTGACTGGAATATGGCACAGGAAATGGTGTCATGAAGTTGGAATCTACAATCCTTCGACTGGAGAATGCAAGGAATGTATTCGATTAGTATGCAGCTACCTGAAGTGTGCTGTGTGTTGAGTTCTGGCCGTCTGCTAGGCCTGGTTTTATGGGGACATATAAATGTAGGTCAGACCTAATGCTTCACTAAACACTAGACAAACCTTTTCAATTAACGCACACTCTCACACTCACTATTCAGAGAGCTGGAGGTTCCTTCAAGGAAGCAGTTAGTTCAGTCAGTCCCTAAAAAAAGGGAGTTGGTTCGGTCTCTTTCTTTTACAGACCCTCAGGCTGTGGCTATTTTACCAATTGAGGAGGCCAAACGATTAGTTTCCATTCAATATCCTCAAGGAGAAAACTCTCTCTTAGTCTCTACTCGTTTGGCTACCTCCTTCTCTCTCTGAGTCTGTAACTGTCTTTATTTGTGGTGGTTTAATAGTAGTCACAGTGTTCTTGTCATGGTAATTGCTCCGAGTCACGGGCAGATGAATCCTGGTTTGTCATGGCTGACGTCACAGTCTGCTTAGAGCAGATTGGGAGCTCTTATTCCTAATCTTTGGGTTTTAGATCACCGGCCTCTCATGGTCTTGATACATATCAGACAGAGCGAATGACATTGTTTTGACTAGCTATCATGATCTGTTCCTTATGAATAATAACTTTTTTTTGTATGTCTGTGGAACTATTGGGAACAGTACAATACAAAGTACTATGTCCATCATTCACTCAAAAAATAAATAAATAATCAAACTAAAAATGTTAATGCTAAAGTTAAACACATTACATTTAGAGATAATGTAGAGCCAGATGGTCATTATTGGAAAATAAACCCTTATACTACAGTAAATATGATATTTCCGTATCGGTTTTATCGGTATCGGCTGATATATGATATTTTTTTAATGTTATCGCTATCGGCTCGATTAGAAAAAAGTTTCTGATATATAGTATAACCGGTACATAATGGTCTCTATCTTGCACCCGGCGCAAATGACTTTATATACAAACGCATGTCTCATTTATATTTTCCACGCACGAAACGGTAGGAAATAAAATTAGATAGAATGGAGGATTTTAACTGTGACGAGATGATTGACAGGGCAGTTTACGGTGACAGGATGCAACGCAGCACGCGACAGAGCTGTCTGTTAAAGATGACGTATGTCCCAAAGCTTGCCTACTCTTTTGCTACACACTCAAAAGTATGTACTTTTTCCTCACAAAAAGAGTACATACTATTAGGGCGTAGTATAAGTAAGCGAATTGGGACGCAGCATGAGTGTTTTTTATTTTAATTGTTTGTCAGCTCACACAACTGCCTGTCACCATGCTTTGATGAGTATTGATTAATGTTATTAATACTCCCAACCAACTACTGCGGAGGGTAAAGGTACTGTTATCTCACCCTTTTTAATTTCGTTGAGGTTGTGTTCCCACATCGTTAGCTAGTTTGGATCGCTATAACTTGAATGACTGTCAAATGTTGAATGAACGAGTGTCAAGCATGTCAAGTCGCGCTTTGTTTACTTCCAACCGGAAGACGCGCCCACTTTTGACGCAAGGCCTCATGGGGCGTAGGAAACTTGTGGATACTCAAGCAAGGTTCTAACTAGGGCTGTCAAACGATTAATCGCGATTAATCACATCCAAAATAAAAGTTTGTGTTTACATATTATATGTAGGTGCACTGTGTATAATTATTTTATATATATAAATACACACACATGCTTATATATATTTAAGAAATATTTTCATGTATATACTGTATATAGATTTATATATCATTTATATTATGTATAAATATTTTATATATAAATAATTTTTTTTTCTTAAATATACATGCATGTGTGTGTATTTATATATAAATAATTATACACAGTGCACCCATATATATTATGTAAACACAAACTTTTATTTTGGATGCGATTAATCGCGATTAATCATTTGACAGCCCTAGTTTTAACTGATAGAAGTTCCTAGAAGTTCATTTCTTTCTCCAAGATAGCTTTTTATTTGTCAATAAAAAGTGGAAAATACAGAGTATTTTTGTGTGAATGGTTTATGGACTCGTTTTTAAATGAATGTATGTAGGTAAAATTTCAAACCTGTACAAATTCTAGTTGCCACTTTAAATCAGTACATGAATTTATGAAAGATCCAAAAAGGCCATTTCATGTTTTTTTTAATGCTTATCTGATTATAAAACAGCTTTTTGAAAAGCCCTCATGCACAGTCAAACTATCAGCAACATGCAGCGCACTTCTCCCAGGGAAAAGTGTCCTGTCAGAGACTGGCGGGCGCACATAGGGATGATGCGTTTTTTTCTTGGCTGAGGCATTAGAAACACTTTAGCACTGTAATCACGGCTTTGAGTGGTATTTATTGCTATTAAAGCCCTGGTTCGTGCCAATCCTTGGCCTCTTCCAGTACTTGCCTTACTGAGTGAGAAGATCCTTTTAATGACGACTTCAGCTTGAGTGCTGCTTTCATCCACAGGTCATTCTGAGAGGAAAATATGATGATTAGTAGATAGAAGAAGAAGGTTTGATCTTTAAATTCTGGGGGCCACAAGCCAGGTATTGCAAATTCCACTGGGTTCAAGTTGATCAATTACAACAAATACTTATATTTGTGCAGTTGCTGTATATAGATAAAGTACAACTTAGTGCGCACAGACTAACACCTAGAATACAAATGTACATTTACATGTTTTATCCCTGCAATATGCCAAGTGGAAAAATGTATATATAAGTGTTTAGCAGTCGTTTGAAGCTAAACTGCCATTCATGTGGTGACTAAATGTAACAGTTACAAATTCAAGTAAGTGAATGCTAGTTTGGGCAGCACAGGTGATATTTGTTAAATTGCTTTTATGATGCTTCTTACGAGCTCTCAGACTTCATTTTGCTGTTTTCTTAGCTTGCTTTATGATGGAAAGATGTTTTGGGTCCAACTGGGTCAGAACGATTTTCAGCTCATAATGTTTTGTGGTGTTTGCACTTTTTTTTATTCCAATAGTTAGTTCCTGATATTAGTCAGAGATTCTGTGTACGTTTAAGGTTCTTTTAGGTCAAACTTTGATCTTGAACTTGAAGTTTGTTGAAAATGTTAATTGTCCTCCCCAGGGATGTCAAAAATTTTACAACTTTTCTAATTCTGTCTAAAATGCAGATTTCAACCCAAAATTGAGTGCTAGAAATATACTCTAAATAAACACCAGAATTAACTCAGGTGCTCTTCGTTTCGGAGTCACACTAGGAAGATTCGGAAGATCAGAGTTATCTTCCCGGTCAGAAGTGACCAGACACCTAAAAATTGAATTTCCTCCATCCCAGTAAAACCAATGCAATTTATTTTTGTTCTATAATATTTATTCTTTTTAATTTAGTATTTTGAGGCAATTTGATTGAATTTATTAATATTTATGCAATAATTATTGTCTATTTTTGCCATGGAAAAATATATATTTTCTATATTATATATATATTTTTTTTTTTTTATTATTTTTTTTTTTATTATTATTTATGCAGTATTTTAGTTTTATATGGAGACTAGGCCTTCAGAAAAAAAAATGAAGAAAATTAGCACTATCTGGTTACAGTATAGAGAAAAAGCTTAGAATCATGTGTAACCACTAGATGGCATGTACAGCTGTCTATGGAGAGGCATGTGAATTCCCCAGCTGTTTATGAACACTTTTTTTTTTTTTTTGGTGGTGGTGGATTTGAATATATAGTTGAAACAATCTCACATACATAATGCCATTCGCACAACCGGCGCTGCGTCATAGAATGTCTCTGATAGGTTCACGCCCACTTTTGGGGGAAAACAAAGTAGACTCCCCATAGACTTCAATACAAAATAACAGCAAAAACTAAGGTCCGTACACAGCCGACAGGCGTAAATAACTTAAGTTGTACAAAATGTTCAAATTAAAAAATAGCCAATAATAAAAAATAAATAAAAGATCACAATGATTGTGGTCAAAGTGGTCATTCAGATCTTGATTTGCTGGTTCAGGTGTGTTTGAGCTAAACTTTGTGTTAGGAAACTTAAAAATGCTGCCTTTGAAAGATGCATTCCAAGGTCGGATGTCATCAAGGCCCGTCAGATGCCATTGCGGTTGGTGGTCAGTTTGTGTGTAAAAATGTATGTTTTTAACCAAAGTTTTCCACTTCTGATGTCATTTCGAATGAGAAATTACTACTGTAGAAATTAAATATTTGCCTAGTTATTGTCAAAGCTCTTTATTTTGCTGTAGATCATTAAACCGTTACGCTGCCTCGGTAGTCTGTCCGAAATCAGTTTCCTGAGGAACCTTCATGCTCAAATGCTGCCTACAAAATAATTGCCTGATAAGTCAGCGAGGCAACACGCTGCCTAAGTTTTCAGTTTTCAGACTATAATGTTCACTAAGAAAACCTCCTTATTCTTGTTGCATGGGTCATGCTACAATACTGTTCTGGAATCAGATGTCACAAGAACACACTGGCCCTGTCCCAAATGGCACCCTAAACACTCGTGGTTTTCCTACGAGTCCGCACTTTCGGGGCGCTCGCGAGTATCCTTCTGAAACCTAAAATGACAAATAGGACACCCTTCTTAACACACCCATGGACTTAATGGACACACGCACACGGCAGCCATTGTAAGTCCACAAGACCGAAAGTGCATATGAATTGTACCATTTGGGACAAGGCCAATATGTGACCTTGGCCATTAAAATTAGGCTGTTTGCCTTTGGTTTTGTTATGAATGTTGTGTCTTTTGTACAGTATGTGTAATGTTTTTGATGTCAAAATATTTCCGGGAATCAGTCCCGGAATGCGCGCTGGCCGCTGGTGAACAAAAGCCAGGACCAATGCCGTAAGGAGTGTGTCATAGTGATGACGCCCGTGCCATCGCGCGACTCTGTTGCTCTAAGAAGAAAGTTTGTGTTCGTCATCAACAAAGAAACTACGAACAAATGTCTCCAAACTGGAACGAAGCAGAGACCAGGAGCTCCTCTCTATCCACGCTGAAGCTGCGATCGTTCACCAGCTGTGGAACGGGTATACGCGTGTACATGTTTTCGACGCGTGCGTTACACGTCTAATCCTGACGCCTTGTGTCTTTCCGGGATCTTTCCGGGTTGTGTGTGAACGCACTCACAGATCCCCGCAAATCACTGGCAGTGTGAATGAACCGAAATCAAACAATCCCGGGACAAATGCCGGGTCACATTATCCGTGTATCTTCCGGAATCTCTGTGTGAAAGGGGCTTATAAGTCAAGTCAGTCATTCACAGTTCTGGTGGAACAAATGGGCATGTGTTATTAATTAACAGGCATAGTCCCATAGACTCAGTCATTTGTCAAATTTGCTGCGTTGGGCTGGTTTGGATGTTTTGTGCCACAAGTGTTCACACTTTTCAGAGGGAATTAACTTGACTTAATTATACAGCAGTTGCTCATTACACTGGAATAGGAGACAATATTTAAACATTGTAAAACTACACACTTCACTTTTTATCCATTTCCAATCCTAGTGTTTTATTAACAGAAATTCAATTCAATTCAAATACTGAGTTTAGTTGGTAGTACTGTATCTTGCTGCTTTTTGAATCCTTGGTCTCAGTTTCAAACTTTATCCAAAAGTCTTTTTTTTTCTTTGAGAATAGTTTGGCAATAAGTAATCTTGCTTCTGGCTGGGATAGATTCAGATAGATGGTGTATTTAAATGTAAAACCTAGTTGAAGTCATGTTTGAGATTGACTAACAGCTCCTGGACCGGCATTGGTGTGGTTTCCATAGCAGTCACACTCGGCTGTTCACCATTTCTGCACGGTAAAGAACGAAGACAGCTTTCACTATGGCTTTAAAGAGGAATGTGTCTCACAATGCCAGTTTATTGCTTGTAAAAAAAAAATGGCCAGGTTTGCCGTGAGTAATTAATCTGAGAAACAACAGGATAACCCTTGTTTCAAAACACTAGACTAACTTTGATGGAATAGTCAATTTGCTTTCTAAAATTCAAGATTAGCAAGAGAATTAAAAAAATTCCGAAAATCGCTTTCACCCTTTAAAAGAATGACCTCATGAGCTTGACTAAACCCATGCACAGATGGCTCTGTTTATAAGTGAATCGTGGTGTTTGTCTACCTCGTCTGACACACACTCTATGCAATGTGTCTCTACTGTAAATATACCATTGTAAAGTCAGACATTAGATTTCCCATCAGCTGGAAAAATCTAGACTACCAAGCCCCCTAATATGAGTCACGTGCTGGCTTGCCATCTAACGTTTCTCATTGGGCTGAAAGAAATGACTTATTTCTGTAAAAATGCGGTAATTTTTCCATGAATCCCCTCAATGGAAATGCTGCGGTAACAACATATCTGTATTACTGGCTTTTAAAGGATTCTGGTAGAGCAAATTGGATTTTGTGACGGATTTTCACAGATCAAGAGCGGCCTTGTTTAATAAAATAGTTTTTTTTCTTTATCATGCCTTGAATGTTATTTGAGCCTGGTTTTTGTGTTGTGTATGAATATTACAGAGTTAAACATTCAAATCAAATGATTGCTTAACAATATTATTAGCCAGACCAGGGTGCGCAAACCTCAGCGGGTTTGTGAGTTTGTAAAGACGTCTCAGTTATATTTTATTTAAGTATTATTTTTGTTACGTCTCAGATGTTGCTACTGAGGACAAATAAAGACACGATTAAGACACTTGTTGTTGACACAGTAAGGCTATTTTTTACACATGGTTCAATTGCATATATTATACTTTTAGGTCAGAACTATGGTATGTTTGCATCATCAACATAAGTACCGCTCTGAGTACAAGTGTGATCATTATATGCACATAATGACACTTGCATTTGGCTGGATGCTTTGCAACAAAGAATGCTTTCCTGAATGCACTGTCTCATTGTTGTAGTTAAAGCTGTGGTGTGACTCTGCTACTCTAGTAGAATTAGAATGGGTTATTGAATTATTCATTTTATTAAAATACACTGTAAAAAAAAAAATCCTGTAAAAAACGGCGAATCTCTGGCAGCAAAGTTTCCAGACAGATTCCAGTAAATTACAGCTAATAATTATTTCACAAAATTATCCCCCCCCCCAAAAAAAAACAAAAAAAAACAAAAAAAAACGTAAAAATACAGAATTTACTTTACAGTCAAAACTGATTAAATTACAGTATATTGCTGTTGATAATGGCTTATTAAACCGTGGAAAAACTGATAAATTATGTCAAATAACATTTAAAGACATTTAACTTTCAGGTTAAACTGTAAATTTAGGGTTTTGTACAGTTATTTTACATAATAATGCTGTCTATCTACAGTAATTATCTTTTAAAGGAGAACTCCGGCGAACAATGAACCTTTGGTCTAATAAAACATCGGTACATAGTCAACCGTTCTCTGAGATTTGTTTTCATGATAATCGAATGTAAAGAGTTTTATCTCTAAAAACTGTTTAGCGTATAATGCTAGTAATGGGGGCATTGACTAAGTAAAAAGAAATCGCTAGTTTATACCACTAAACAAGGCTCAAAATAGCCCCACACTAACGCAGTAACATAATGAGGCTCCATACATGCAAAACGAAGCATTGAGAACTTTGTAAGTGTACAGACCGTTTAATAAGAAGATATTTTATGAAGACAGTTCACTTCGTGTATACAGACAGGAGCCATCTTAAAAAATAGTCTCGATAAGTCGAACCACGAACGTCGTGCTGAGTGATCTGAACTCTATGAAGTTCAACGAACTTCTGAACTGTACAGTATGAATGCCGTTCGGGGATCGACTTATCGAGACTATTTTTTAAGATGGCTCCTGTCTGTATACGCGAAGTGAACTGTCTTCATAAAGTATCTTCTTATTAAACGGTCTGTACACTTACAAAGTTCTCAATGCTTCGTTTTGTATGTATGGAGCCTCATTATATTGTGTGTGGGGCTATTTTGAGCCTTGTTAGTGGTATAAACTAGCGATTTCTTTTTACTTACTCAATGCCCCCATTACTAGCATTATACGCTAAACAGTTTTTAGAGATAAAACTCTTTACATTCGATTATCATGAAAACAAAACTCAGAGAATGGTTGACTAGGTACCGATGTTTTATTAAACCAAAGGTTCATTGTTTGCCGGAGTTCTCCTTTAATTTATAGTTTTTCTGTGTTAAATAACAATGAAATAATGTTTACAAATGCAATAAATACATCAATTAAAATACACATGTTAAAATTGATGTAAAACCAAAATTCAAGCAATTACCTGTAAATATAATAGTGGACCTTTAAATTACAGCAAAAATCTGTAAAATAACAGGTATTCACAGTATAATGACAAAAAACTGCAAAATTCTGTTTCCTGTAAATTATTATTTTTATTTTTTTTACAGTGTAGATTAGTGTTATTCGGGTTATGGATTATCTACTTTTAAATGTATCATCCTTGGTGTGAACAGGCCGGTACTATTTAGGATCGATCACATGAGCCGTACCTCAAACCAAGTGGAGTCACCAGAGTTCAGAAAATGACTTTCACATGAAAAGAAAAATTGAACAATAAGAAATGGACTCTGCTCTACACCAGATACTTCCTAAAAGGTTAGAGCTTCAGAATACATGCAGACAGCACAGTTTACATAATTTGAACTCTTGAAACTATTTGATAAGAAATGTGTGTGCTCATATTGCTCTTGACTTTAGAGTCTACAGAAGATCTGAGCACAGTTTTGAGAACTCTTGAGAAACTCATGTGAAATAACTCAGCTCATTTTCTTAATTTGCTCTCAAATGAATCTCATCTCTAGGAGAAACAATTGAGGTATTAAAAAAGATCTATTTTGTGACTGTGTTCTTTTCCAGAGTACATGTTGTACTGATTTTCACAGTTGCCTCCTTCAACTGTGATTGATGCAAAAAGGATCCTTGATCTCTCAGTTGGATTGTCTTGATGTGTAATCATGTGAAGAGAAGGGAAGGCCGTCCTTTCGAGCGGTGTGTGGGCCACACAGAGTGAGCCGAGTCTTGAGCCCGGTGTTAAAGGATCAGTCAGCATGCTTTTGTTAGCCATATGCTGTGAATTAAACACTGAGGCAGTTTTTTCCTGTAAAGAGGGGGCCATTTCCCCCCTATACAGGGTTTAAGAATCCCCTCCGAGAATTTAGCTCCGGTTAAAAATAGTGAGAATGATCCTAATGAACAAAGAATCTTCACAGTTTTAGTTGAGTTATAAAGAAAGTAAAAAGATTTTCAGACAATATCACTGTTTGCTTGAGTAACAAATACGGATATAGAAGCACATAGCTTAAAGTTGCCATTAGAAAAAGCTTTTGAACATTTCCACCTTGCCATTTTCTGCAACATGTCAGTGCATTAATGCATTACATTATATTTAGATGATATTTAGAAGTTTTTCAACTTGTAAACAGTAATTAAAGCAGCACTAAGTAAGATTTTATAATGTTTTCATAATCGTTTCAGTGGTTTGTCAAGTCGTGACGTGATGAAATTCACTTTTGCCACTACTTGGCAGTCCGTTATCTGATATATAATATCCACACTATTTAAAGGGGTGATGAACTGAGAAATCAAAGTTTCCTTGAGCTTTTGACATCTAAGGCCCGGAACACACCAAGCCGACGGTCGGCCGTCTGGCAGATTTTGTGCGTCGTTCAACTAAGTTTCCTCGGTGTGATACGCACGGTTCCGTGCCGTTGGCTGAAAATAGTCCTCGTCGGCTTTGTTTCTCCCGATTCGACATGTTGAATCGGCGTCGGGCCGTTGGGGAAAGAGAGAACTCTGATTGGCTGTTCAGCTTAGTGAAAGATCAGTGCACGAGAATAAAAGCAAAACAGCAAGCAAATAAGTCTAAACGGTAAAGATAGAAGGCTGTTTTTATGTTACGTCTTACTTGAGTGTTCCTTGGCGAATATTTCAATATTAACATGAGCGGAGTGGAATAAAGAAAGTGTTTAGCAGGACTGATATTCAAAACAGTAAGCACACGCTGCTTTGTTTACGTTATGTGTATCTGCAGCTGGCAGCATCGGTTTTCCTTTTTGAATGACGAATATAGACTATATCTGTAGAAATAGACAGTTGGTTCATTAAACGCAGGCGCAGAACGCACATTCTAGCTGACAGTCGGCTGCAGTTCTCTCGGTGTGTTCAAGTGCAGCTTTTTACCTCGACAAGAGCGGACGAGAGGCGACAACACAGTCGGCTTTCATCAGCGCTAGTTTGTTGGCGTCGGCTTGGTGTGTTTCGGGCTTAAAGGGTTAGTTCACTCAAAAATGAAAATTAAGTCATTAATTACTCACCCCCATGCTGTTCCAGCCCCGTAAGACCTTCGATCATCTTCGGAACACAAATTAAGATATTTTTGATTTAATCTGAGAGCTGGATCACTCCTCCATAGACTGCCTAAGGGACTAGCTCTTGACGGGACATAAAGTCATTAAAGAAAAGGTTTAAATATTCCATGTGCCTACAGCGGCTCAATTATAAGTTTATCAAGCAACGAGACTACTTTTTGTGCGAAAAAAACATAAATAACGACTTTATTCGACTATTCCAATACTTCCTTATGGGCGCATGCGCGAGAACTGAGACGAGGACGTTCTCCTTCGACTACTTCTTGTTACCGGCTGCTAACCGCTTAGGAGTATTACCGCCCCCTACCGTATAAGATGATGATCCATATATATAAGCGCTCCGGATTATAAGGCGCACAGCACTGTCGTTTTTTGAGAAGATTAAAGGCTTTTAAGTGCACCTTATAGTGCGGAAAATACGCTAATTGAAAGGCGTATGTACAGCGGGCATCTTCCTCTGCTTGTAAACAGAAAGTTTTGCGCTTCCAGCTATATCAGCACATCATCTTATACGGTAGGGGGTGGTAATACTCCTAAGCGGTGAGCAGCCGGTAACAAGAGGTAGTTGAAAGAGAACGTCCTCGTCTCAGTTCTTGCGCATGCGCCCATAAGGAAGTATTGGAATAGTCGAATAAAGTCGTTATTTATGTTTTTTTTCGCATAAAAAGTATTCTCGTCGCTTGATAAACTTATAATTGAGCCACTGTAGGCACATGGAATATTTAAACATTTTCTTTAATGACTTTATGGGCCGTCAAGAGCCAGTCCCTTAGGCATGGAGGAGTGATCCAGCTCTCAGATTAAATCAAAAATATCTTTATTTGTGTTCCGAAGATGATCGAAGATCTTACGGGGTTGGTACAGGATGGGGGTGAGTAATTAATGACTTAATTTTCATTTTTGGAAAAGTCATCATTTTATAAGAATATCCTGTAAGTTTCAGAACTGAAAACGTCCTTGTTAGTCCAATCAAAGAATTTATTGACACAAGGCTCAGCAAACGACTCGTTTTTCAAAGTGGGGAACTATGACATCAAAGAGGATAAAACACCACCCCCGCAGTAGAAGATCAACGCCTACTTCAACACGGCCGATTCGCGCATTACACGCATAGCTAAATAACATATTGGCCTACCTCATTATGACAAACCGGATCCAGCTACCCAGCAATAAGATACATTTAAGGTAGCATAAACAATTAAAAATAACTTACCACGCTGTCACAGGCTGAAGTATCCATTGTATTTGACGTGTTGTTGGTTCATTGTCCTGCGATTCGGGATCAGACTCTGGGCCGAACATGTATGGGCGAATCATTCCGGTTGCCATTTTACAACATTGGAAGTTTTCAAAACAATTTCCCCCACGTGCATCGACGGGTGAGTTGAAACTCATAATATGCAAAACTGTTATCCACTCACAGCAGTGGGCGTTTACTTCCAAGTCTTCAGTTCGAGACGCCCATAAAAACTGAGCTGGGCTCAAAACTAGGGTAGAAAATAGCCTATTACTTATTCATTTTGATGTTTTTGAATGCAAAAACCAAGCAAACGTCATAAGTTGACCTCAGACAACAATATAATACAATTTAAAAAGCCAGTTCATGAGCCCTTTAAGATTGCCAGATCGGGTTGCATTTCTGTAGTACGAATGAGACATAAGAAAACTACAAATTTGACTTGCTTTACACAGACACACTCCTATACACAACCTCAATTGTCCATGTTAGAAAATCTAGCAGTGAATAATTGTACTGGCAAGGGTCAGATATCTTTACTCTATAACATTCTGGTTAAAAACCATAACGACTCTACTGAGCATAAGGAAACCCAATGGATAAATGACTTACAAACAGATATCTCAGAGGAGGACTGGAGAGAGATATGCTCTAGAGCACAACTCCTAACAATAAATACCCATCTCAAACTGATTCAATATAATTGGATTATGAGGACTTATGTTACTCCCGAAAGACTGAATAAAATGAATCCAAATATTCCTGATATTTGTGTTAAATGTAATGTTGAAAAGGGCACCTTGTTTCATTGTCTGTGGGACTGCACTGAGATACGAAAGTTCTGGAATGAGGTTACAAAATGTATTTCTAAGATGACCTTAAACCTAGTGCCTGACGATCCTGCACTTTGTATTCTTAATTTGTATCCAAAGGACTGTATGTTAAACCACAAAGAGAGGAAAATCACAGACCTATGTTTAGTACAAGCTAGACGCTTGATCTCTCTCTGTTGGAAAGATGTCAAGAGGCCTTCTATTGGTCGATGGCTGAAAGAATTATCAGCATGCCTTATCCTTGAAAAGTTAACATACACAATGAAAAAGAAATCAGCCGAATTTAAAGAGATCTGGAATCCCTTTCTTGCATTTTTGGAGAATTGTGAGGCCGAGAAAACTCTGGAAACTTGAAGGTCATATATACCTAATTGTCTGTATTTCCTAAGCTATGTATGATTATATAATGTCGTTATCCAGTGCGTTTGTTTTTTTTTTTTTTTTTTTGTTTGGGGTGGGGGGTGGGGGGAGTGGATTCTTTTATAGTTTGATTGTTAAACGCTTTGTTAAATTGATTTGTTAAATGTAAAATGTATATCCTTGTTAAGTGTAAAAATTCAATAAATACATGTTTATAAAAAAAAATTTGACTTGCTTTACAGCAAGGGTTACAATTGCAGATAGGTGGAGCGTACTCGACAGTAGAACACAACTACATGTAAGATACCTAGCAGCCGGGTAGTTTTTGAATTGTCGTCATGATTCCAAAGCCGGTGCTGGAGACACAGAGAGCATGTGCGTGCGTGTGTGTGCGAGAGTAGGATGCGGTAGGCTAAATTATTTACGACAGCAGCAATGAAGAATTCCGTTTCCATCCTGTAGGGCGACCGCTGAGGAAAAGTTACTTGGTGTTGCTTTAAGGTAACATACAAAAGATAAAGCATTTTTTTTACCAACAACATTTTTTATTAATCAGTTATATCATATAAAACACACTAATCTGACCATAGTCTAACACATTTCAACCCTAGTTAAAATCTACCTTTAGTCCTGTACATTGCTGACTCGACTGAATGTAGGTCATTGTAATTGTATTACTCTCACTTGCTATCCAACAGCTTTCCAAAAGTCTTATCTTCCTATATTAATTTGGAGGACAGAATTCATAAACATTATATTGGACATTTGACCTTTAGTCATATAGTTTCTGTGACAACTAACATTCTCAATTGTGTATTAAATGCGTCTACTAATTGTTCATCGGAAGAGTAAGGCCATTATTTGTCAAACATGCTGGTAAACAACAATGGAGACGGGGAACTTATGTACGTGGAACGTCGAGAGTGAGCGCTGGTGCCAGACAATATGTTGAAAACAGTAGATGTAATCAGCTGACATCATAGTGAGCTCATAACGATGTCAAACTAGTGTAATATGTCTTTTAACAGGGCCTGTTGTCCTTTAGACAACAACATTTACAATGTTTGCAAAACAGAACTGTATTGATATTCTGGTTAGAAATTATTAAAGCTTTAAGTCAAATTTAATGCTGTAGTGCAATATTTCAGTTTTTGGTGCCTGTAACAAGTTGGAAAATCTTCCAATTACTAAACAGACAGATAGTGATGACGTTAATATAGTACAGAGTTGTGATTGCTCTTACATCTAGCATGAATTGCATTTGATCTTTTCTTCTTTGTGTGTATTTAACCATTGATATGTATACAGGCAACAGGAGGCAAGAGATATACGTCAAAACATGATGCAGCATTTCATTTAAACAGCACAAAGCAAAAAGCAAAAGTGTGCCATTCTTTGCAGCTTAATTAATAATCTACCTCATCTGATTCTTAGAAATACATAATATAGTAGATTCAGTCATTAATATTTTGACTTGAATAGCACCAGTTTATTCTAGGCGCTTACTCATGAAGCTCATTTTAGGATACTTAATAAAATACAAATTTGCTTGTGGGAAGTTTTTTTTTTTTTTAAGAAATTATATCAATTTAAATATTTAATTATATTTAATACATATTTTCATTCAGGAATGTAACATTAAATGGCAAATAATTTTAAATAATTTTTTTTATTATGAAAATATTTGCACAAAAAAATTAAACAGCAGGTTTTTTTTTACATCGGTAATACAAATAAGAATACATGTTTCTTGAACAGCAAATCATCATATTAGAATGATTTCTGGTGGATCATGTGACACTGAAAACTGAGTAATGGTGCTGAAAATTCAGCTTTGCCATCACATGAATAAATTACATTTTAAAATATTTTAAAATAGAAAACAAAATGTTGATAATTTTAAATTGTAATAATATTTTTCACAGTGTCAAATGAATGTAGTCTCGGTGAGCATAAGAGACTTCATTTAAAAACATAAAAAAAACCTTACTGAACCCAACTTTTTTTCCAGTATAAACTAACTCTTTAATAAAATATAAATATTTGTACTCTCTCTGCAGGTCAGTAAGATATATCACTCAGTATGTTTTTAGTGTTTTCTGCTGTATAAGCAAAGTCATGTTTGACTGTGTTGAGTGTGTGATCAGTATTGTGATCACAGACCTGTTCTCCGTCTGACTCTTAATGAATCTAAATGAACAATAGCTGCTCACCCTTCAGCAGACGCTTGAAAACAGCTGTGGGTTCTGTGCACACACACACACACACACACTCTCTCTCTGTCTTTATTCACTCTCAGAGCAGAGGCTGGCACGAGCATACAGTACCTTACACTCCTCTTTTCTGTGTGGCCGTCCATCCATCCATCCATGGTCCCACAGGGTCGTTTAGGGTCTTTAAGGTCTCTGTGGCAGGCTGTTGTCTGAGCTAATTAGCCGTAGCGGGGGAGAATATAAACTCTAGCTGGAGGGGAGAGAGGAAGACACTAGTGCTATGCGATCAGTTAAAGCTATGGCTGTTTTGGGGCTGCTGATTCTGCACGCTGGAAAAATGTGCCTGTGGCAAAATGATATTAAAGGGTTAGTTCACCAAAAAATAAAAAATAAATAAATAAAATATTCTGTCATTAATTATTCACCCTCATGTCGTTCCAAACCTGTAAGACTTTTGTTTATCTTTGGAACACAAATGAAGTTATTTCTGATAAAATCTGAGAGGTTTTTGAACCAGCCATAGGCAGCAACATCATTGCAACTTTCAAGGCCCAAAAAGGTAAGAAAAGACATTAGGCACGTTTCCATTACAGATTTGTGCAAAATCTTTGATGATTTTTTCGGCATTTCCATTAACTGATGTTTTGCGACTATTGGACGTTATATTTATTTTTACAATAATGATGATAATTATTTGTGGACACGAATCCCAAACACACCGCATCTTCTAAGTCAGGTGACTGTAAATGCGCAAAACCTGTTTCCATTGCAGTTTTGCAAAATATTTCTTTTTTGAATTTCCTCAAAAACACCTCATGCGAGAGTAAAATTTTTTTTTGCGATAAACAAGAGTTTTTGCGAAATGGACGTCGACGAGAACAAAAACAAGACAAAAATAATGGCTTTGTTTAAAAACGTCTTCTCGTCACTTCATAAGATTAAGGTTGAAGTTGAACCAGTTTGTAGTCACAGAGACGATTTTAAACGATATTCACTACCTTTGGGGGCCTTTCTCGGATTTCACCAAAAATATCTTAATTTGTGTTCCGAAGATGAACGAAAGTCTTACGGGTTTGGAACGACATGAGGGTGAGTAATTACTGACATCATTTACATTTTTGGGTGAACTATCCCTTTAAGTTGCTTCGTGCATGTTTCATGACACTTTCAAAGGGAAATGTTCATTAAGAGACATTAAAAGAGCTTCCTGCTTTATCCAAAACCAACACATTCTCATCCCAAGACGTCATCTAACTAATGCTTTTGACCATACGTCAACATCCAACGTTTTAGGGTACCCTTTAACGTTAGTTAAATGACGATCCTAGGGCGTCATCTAACTGACGCTTTATCTTTAGCGTCAGTTAGATGACGCAGGTAGGGTTAGGTCTGGGGTAGGGTTAGGATTAGATGGCATCATCTAACTGACGTTAAAGGGTACCCTAAAACGACAGATGTTGATGTACTGTATGGTCAAAAGCGTCCGTTAGATGACGTCTTGGGATGAGAACGGGCTGCCGAACATGAATCTGGCAAAGTTTTATTAAGTTGGTTGTTGCATGTATCACAGCATAAAATTACATGTTTGGTGAGATGTGCTATAGGGTTCGTCTAACCCTAACCCTATAGTTGTCACAGTCCTCGTCTGCACCAGTCTGTCTTTTCTTCAGCACTACACTTCCCATGATCCTCTCGTCTGCACACCTGAACTCACTCCCTCATCAGCCTCCCGTTCAGCGTCCTGTTTCATCTGTTTCACCTATTTGCACCTCATTATGTTTGATTCTTCCATGTATTTAGTTCCCTCTGTCCCATTCAGTCTTTGTCGGTCGCTGTTTGTTGTTAGCCCGTGTGTTCCTGTCTTCCTGCCTGTTTGATATATATTAAAAACTCATCTTTACCGATACCCCGGACTCCTTGTTTCTTCAGCCTGCACCCGCGCCATGACAGATCGACCGACCGCCAAATCATGGATTTTGCAGCAGTGCAACTTCTCCTCCTGGAGCAGGAGGATCAATCCCTCGAGGCCCACACACAGAGGTATTTGGACTTGGTACCTCATGTTCACTATGATGATACCAGCCTCTGTGTGTTCTTCCGGGCAGGCCTAAATGCTGAAACCCAGGCACGCCTGCCCGGAGACGGGCCTCGAGGGGACTTCGCGGCCTATGTGGAGTGGGTGCTGGTGTCATGTGGATCTTCCTTCACCGTGGATGACGTCACCAGCCCCACTCCAACGCTCGAGCCCCCCTCTCCGCTGGTTCCGCCCAGCCCCGCCGAACTCGAGCCTTCCTCATCGCTGGTTCCGTCCAGCCCCACAGAGACCGTCCAGCCTGCGCCAGAGACCGTCCAGCTAGCGCCAGAGGCCGTCCAGCCAGCGCCAGAGACCGTCCAGCCAGAGCCCGAGACCAGGATCCCACCCAGCCTCCCTCTCCCGCCTCCTCCCATCAGTCATCCGTCAGCTCTTCCGTTTGCCTGCTCCCCTGACCCTGCCTGGTCGCTGGATCCTCAGTTTTCGCCTCCCACCTCCTCCACCTGGACACTTCCTCGGCCCCTTGTCCCATCTGCTCCCCCGTGGCTCTTACCTCCCTCAGCTCCTCCATGGCCCATCAGTCCACCAGCTCGGCCAGGCTCCCTCGTCCCTCCAGATTCCCTTTGGTCCATCGTCTTCCTCACTTCACCTTTGGACTGCCTTCCCATGGCTCCGCCCCGTCATGTCACCTCCCCGGTTCTGTCGGACTCCTCACTCCCTCCAGTCACCCGTCAGCCCTCACTCCCTCTGGCCTCACCGTGTCCCTCTGTGCCCCTGTCATCACTTCGGTCACCTGAGCCTACGGTGTCACCATGGTCCCTCGGTCCCTCTTCAGCACCCGATGTCGTCTGTCCCTCAGCTTCACCCTGGTCTCCTCTCTCACTTGCTCCGCCCCTGTCAGTCGGCCCCCTGGTGTTGTCAGCCCCGTCTCCTTCGGCTTCACCAGGGGTCCTCCCTCCATCTGCTCCGCCCTGGTCTCGCCCTCAGTCTGCTCCGCCCTGGTCTCGCCCTCAGCCTGCTCTGCCCTGGCCACGCCCTCAGCCTGCTCCGCCCTGGCCACGCCCTCAACCTGCTCTGCCCTGGCCACGCCCCGCTCAGCCCTCAGATCGTCCCCCCTCCTTCCTCTGTTCTGCGGCGTGAGGTCACGCCTTCCGGGAGGGGGGAGTTCTGTCACAGTCCTCGTCTGCACCAGTCTGTCTTGTCTTCAGCACTACACTTCCCATGATCCTCTCGTCTGCACACCTGAACTCACTCCCTCATCAGCCTCCCGTTCAGCGTCCTGTTTCATCTGTTTCACCTATTTGCACCTCATTATGTTTGATTCTTCCATGTATTTAGTTCCCTCCCGCCTGTGTTCCTGTCTTCCTGCCTGTTTGATATATATTAAAAACTCATCTTTACCGATACCCCGGACTCCTTGTTTCTTCAGCCTGCACCCGCGCTGTGACAATAGTGTGTGACTATAACATACAACCTACATGAAACTCTTCACTAAACCTATCCAATTGTGTTTTATATGAGCAAATATAAGATAAAAACTAATATTTCTGAAGAAAACATATACATATACATAATCGTATTAAAACTATTTTCAAAAATGTGTCATTAACTAAAACTATTAAAAACTGTTGATTGAAATTAATCTGAAATAAACTTAACAAATATTAGAAATGTTTCTTTAGTAACATAAAGTTATTCCTTAGTAACATAAAGTTAATAAAGTTATTTGCTAAGTTGAAGTTGAGATAGTAAAATTACTACAACAAAAAATGTAAAACTAATGTTAAAAAGTTAAAAACTGAAATAAAATTCAATTAAATCTATATATAATATATATATATATATATATATATATATAGATTTAATTGAATTTTATTTCAGTTTTTAAAATTCAATTAAATCTATATATATATATATATAGATTTAATTGAATTTTATTTCAGTTTTTAACTTTATATATATATATTATGAGATTCAATGGAAACTAACCAAAATGACATCTGAGTTCAGTTTCCAATGTAAATGTAAGTGAAACTTTTTTGTCGACTCAAAGAATATTTCAGTTAGTTTGTTCTAAAGCGAACTCAAGCGTGAACTTATATGATTTAGTTGCCGCTTTGATCAAACCGACAAGACTTTTGCCCTAAATATAGACAACAGACATCAACATTTATCTCTTGTCCATTGATTTCCATGAAGTGTACTATTACGGCCCTGACACGGCATATGCCTGAGGAAAACAAAACAAAACACACAATTGTACACCTGCCACACTGAAAAAATCGTAACCTTCAAATCAGGTCAAAAAAGATTTAACATCACAGAATCATACAGAGCCATTGTGTAGACAGTTTCTTTATTTGGTGGATCAATTAATGTGTAGATTTCCAATAGTAATACTAGTAGTTGTGCTTCAGCAGCATTACAGCATTGTGTTGACTCTGATAAAAACACACTCTCTGAAGCAAGCGTAAAGCCCCTCATAAAAGCTAAGGGTCCAATTCACTTCGTTTTATAGCCGTTTTATAATCTTGAAAGACACGCTCGATCAGTAGACGTGACGAGTGTCTGTGTACTGATTAACTCGGAGTGATTAGCTCTTTTGTCTCATGCGTCGTGTCACACACTCCGCAGCATCAGTGAGCGCAGAGAGATGATGTCACAGGCCGGTCTGGCGTCTTCATTAGACAACAGTGACTGCTCAGACTGGACGCTGGGCTCTCTGCCCTCATCATTGTCCTGCAGTGCATTATGGGAGCTCTCACTCAGGATGACAGCGGCGGCCAAGGTGACAGCTGCGTGAAACTCCAGCGTGGCCACAGATGGTGTGGAAGTGTGTGTGGGTGTTTTCTTTGGCCAAGCTGTGTGTTTGTGAATCCAGATGTTATTCTGACTGCACAAAAGCATCAGAGCACTTAATTACTCAAATAAAGAAAGAGAATACTAGGAGTTGGAAAAAAATTGATACAGCATAGTATCACAATATTTTGTGTGGGGATATTGTATCGATACGTGGATGGCAAGTATCTTTTTATGGCATGAATTTTGGTTTGGGATTGTAAGCATTGTTCATTATTTTTCAGGAAATTATAATAATAATTCGAAATCTTAATTTCATAATCAGTACTTCTAAATCTCTCTCCTGGATGTTCAAAGTGAACTTCAATACTCAGCGCATCGCAGTAATATGGTATCCTGGCTTAGGAATTGTGATAATATTGTATCATGGGTCCACTGGTTGCCATCCCCAGAGAATATGCTTGTTGAATAACTGGATTGTATAGTCACAGCTTGACAAATGTAAGTTCCTGTCATTTGATCTTAGGGAGGGTTTTGTTTTGTGCTGTTTCAGTATCCAGATATTTGGTGTCCTTGTGCTTACAAGTCACGATTCAACAGAAAGAAACAAGGTTTATTTAAGTTTAAGTCTCAGTTTCTTATATCTCTTCGCGGATGGCCAGCATTGCAGGTAATTCTGGTCAAGAACCTCCCAGGAAAGAGTCCATGACCAACATGTAACCCAACTGTAGTTTGCTTTTACATGAGATTTTAGGTAATACAGTTAAATTTAGATTTGTAATTCAGGTTTAATGGGCATATGGCAGACTTTCTGCTGTTTGCAATGAATGAACAAATCAAACAAAAGTAATTGAAATAGCCCAACACAACAAATGTTTCAAGTGGTTTTCCCAAATTGAATAATTTGAGACTGCAGAAGTCATTAAAAGTTGCATTTTCAGTTGAATTTGGGGAATCAACTTGAAACATTTGTTGTGTTAAGCAATTTCAGTTACTTTTGTTTGACTGGTTCATTGCAAACAGCTGAAAGTCTGTCAATTTTGATTTGAAAACCTGCTTTGCAATGCGGGTTGGATAATTTTCGACGAATTGGTGGCTATTTTGTATAATCTAATTTGTATTTTTGTAAGATCTGCTTATGCCCCAGTGATGGTTTAGGGGTGGACCTCCATTTTTACTTTTTTCTAATCATCCTACGATTTGTACGATTGACATAATACAAATTCATACAATACTATACATAATCTAGTTACGTTTCCCTATGAGATCAGGTTGAGATTTCTGACTTTAAAACCAGCTCACTTTGAAATATGCAGAACATGTATGTATTTAATAGTGCTGTTGAATAGATTGATTGCATCTAACATAAGTTTTTTGTTTATAGATATTGGGCCCTATTTTAACGATCTGAAACGATCTTTGTGGGTGGGTCCCGGCGCTGTTGCTATTTTCCTGGCGGGATAAATGCCTCTTGCGCCTGGCGCAAATCTTAAAGAGGTTCGTCTGGAGTAGCTTCATTCTTCATAGGTGTGGTTTGGGCCTAACGTGAAATAAACCAATCAGAGCGCCATCCAACACACCCTTTAAGAACAGGTGCGCATGTTGCATGACGGATTGTTATTATAACGGCGGGTTTACCAGGCGTGCGTCAGGAGCGTTCACAGCCGGTGAGACCGACGTTCTTGTCAGGGCAGTGAAAGACAGAGAAGTGACGGTGTGTGGGGATGGGAGAAACCCTCGCACATCAGCGTCGGTTAAACATTAGCCTATATACGTATGTTTCTTGCCACTATTGGGCAAACAGGTCTGATCCTTTAGTACTACAATTAGCCTTAAAAAATGGGTAATTAGGTTTTTCATCTTCATGTAAACCACAATGATTTCCCTCATGTGTTAATATTTTTCCTTGTTATAATGTATGATTTGCAAAAATAAAAACTGCTGCATCTGTGTTGATGAGAGAATCAAAGCGCGTTGTGCACCCGCTACATTATGGCCAAGTATGCGCGCTTAGACCAGGTTTTAGACCAGGTTTTTTCTGGTCAGTGGCGCAATTGTTTTCTGGAAGTGTAAAATAGCACCAGGGAATGTTTGCGCCGAAATATGCCTCCTTTTTGCGCCGATACGCCCAGGGAGCGCAAGTTCATTTCCTAGTTTAGCGACGTGCATCTTTTGACGGAAAAATCCCGCTTTGCGCGCATGCAAAATAGGAATGACACATGCGTTTATGTATAAAGTCATGGTAACACTTTACAATAAGGTTCGTTAGTTAACATTAGTTAACTACATTAGTTAATATGAACTAATAATGAATAGCACATATACAGCATTTGTTAATCTGTGTTAATGTTATTTTCAATATTTACTAATACTTGATTAAAATCTTGTTAACATTAGTTAATGCACCGTGAACTAACATGAACAAACAACGAAAAGCTGTATTTTCATGAACTAACATTAACAAAGATGAACAAATGCAGTAACAAATGTATTGCTCATGGTTAGTGCATGTTAGTAAATACATAACTAATGTTAACTAATGAACCTTATTGTAAAGTGTTACCAAAGTCATTTGTGCCGGGTGCAAGATAGAGCCCATTATGTGCATATATATATATATATATATATATATATATATATATATATATATATATATATATATATATATATATATATATATATATATACTATATATATATATATATATACTTGTGTGTATTTGCTTAAATCGTAGGCTTTGCAATGCCAAATTGCAATTTTTAGGTTACACTTTATTTTAAGGTGTCATTGTTACAGTGTAATATATATATAGTACTAAGTACTGAGTAAGTACTAAGTAATATTTAATGTTAATGAACTACATATACTGACTATACAACTCAAACCCAACAACTCACTTCAAACCCATAACTCATTTCATTTAAAGGAAAACGATTGCCCCAATTCAAGTTCATGAAAAAAAAACAATAGTTATGAGTACTCTGAAATGATTTCAGTTGAGTTCACTAAAATTAGATATTGCAATCAAGAAATTAAGTGATTAATTAAGTGATTGTTGAGCATTAGTGATGAACACCTGCTGGTAACATGCAGAATCTCTGAAGGAAAGAGAAACACAAGAACTGCAACTGACTTCCAACCACAACATTAGATGAAATCAACTGAAGATAAAATATGTTTAAATCTCTCAAGATCTCAGCAGAGGAGGATTGAATAACTTCACAAACAGCATCACCAGCTTCACTTATTACTAACCAGTTTGACTTTTATCATGCGTCTACAGAAGTTGTTATTGTGAATGAACAGAGGTTTAGATGAAGATGATTTATTGAGTTTCATTTAAAGACACCATGATAGTGGCCAGTGTTTGCTTTAGTTGGGCTCTTGACTCTTGACTTTATAGCACCAGTTTTTCCTCTGGATACTGTAATTGAGTGTTTATATAACACATTTGTTATGGCACGAAAGCCAAAAGAACAATTGAGCATGTGGTTGTGTTTTGATGATGATTAAAGGAACGATGAATCATCATTTGGTGTCTTGGTTCTCTAATCTTTTTTTAGAGAATAATCTCTGATTAAACAGGTGATATATAACTTGTATTATCAATTATAAAATAACTGTGATCCTGCTGTAAGGTCCAGAGTTGTTACAATCAGATTTTAAAAACCTCTATGGCATCATGCTGACTTACACAGACATCAAGAATCAGTATATGAATCTCAACAATGGTGACCATTAAAAAACTATTCATGCTGCAATGCATGCTGGGATCCATGGATAAGGTTTGTATTATGGTAGTACCCAGCATGCATTGCAGTATGAATTGTTTTTTAATGGTCACCCTTGTTGAAATTCATATGCTGATTCTTGATATCTGTGTTAGTTTTGGTAATGAATTACATTGTCTATAGAATCCTTCATACTATCTGATAGTCATAACAGTTCTAATGTTGTAGAATCTTAGTTTCGAATACAACTAATAATATAATCAGAGATTAGACTCTGAATAAGATCAGTGAATCAAGTCATTAAGTGATGATTGTCATCATCAAACCTTGACCATCATCATCCGAACATACTTTCCCTTGAATTTTGTGCCATAAAAAAATGTTTCATAAACACTCAATTACAGCAGCCAAACCCCCCCCCCCCCAAAAAAAAAAAATTGTGCTCAACTTGTTCCTTCAGTGATTCTGCTTGTTAACAGCAGCTGTTCATCACTAATGATCAATCATCACTTAATTAATGAATAATTAACTTAACTATACAATTATTATTCAGTTATCATTCTGGAAATCTAGATCTAGAAATGTTCTATAACTCATCAAGTTTCAGTATTATTTGAGTGCAGTGAACTCAATTTAATTGAGTAAACATCACTGTTAGGTTTTACAGGGGAGGATTAGGATTTGGTTGAGGGTTGGTTGCATGTAATTATACATAATTTACTGTTATTACTATGGTAAGTACATATGTAACATGGACACTGTAAAATTAAGTCTTACCCATTTTTATTTTGCTATATCAGCCCTATTACAAATAACTCATAAGGCTGAGACTAGTTGATGCACCACTCACTGGAAGAAGATTTGACTCTTTTTTTTTCCTCATCTGCTTTAATGGTTTGGCTTCCTAGACTCTTAAGATGTAATGACCCGTGTCTGCAGAGAGTCATTTCACTTCTTATTCTTGTGATCTGCTAACGTCTGTCGTCTTGCTCAAGTAAGTTTAGCCCCTGGCCGTTTCTGCCCCATGTTGTGACCCAGCGGGGGGAGCTCATCCGTTTCAGTGACGGACTCACTGTGATGCACATATGTGAACTTGCTGTCTCGACTGTTTGTACTTAATCTTCAGTAATGCTCAGACACTTAGCTTTTTGGACCCAACACCAAATCCCTGTTTTCTTCCGTCCAAGTGTTTCTCTAACATTAGTCATTTTAGCAGATGTCATAAACAATAAAAACCTATACTTTTACAATATTTATACATCTGCACTATTGTTCAAAAGCTTGTTTATTTATAGTTTTTTGAAAGAAAATAATGCTTTTATTCAGAAAGGATACATAAGGATGTAACGATTCACTCAGCTCACAATGCGATACGATTCACGATACCGTTTTCACGATAAGATTTTCAATCCGTATCAATCCGAAAATACATTAAATAACAGTACAGGTCATTGAAGAGATGCATGACTATCCCTCACAGCCTCGCTTTCATTCTCACACAAAAAAAAAAGAGATGCCGCTGCCGTGAATAAGGTGTATTGTGCCTGTAAAGCGAGGTTCACAACTTCACAGTAGGCTATTCAGTCAACGCCACTGCTGTTTAAAGGTGCAATGTGTGAAAAAGTTGAGTATCTATTAACAGAAATGCAATATGACATCCATAACTATGTTTTCAGTGGTGTATAAAGAACTTACTTAATTAACCGTAATGTTTTTATTAACTTAGAATGAGACATTAATAGCTCCATAACCGCGGGAATCCCCTTCTATGAAGGTCGCCATGTTGTGACGTCATATTCCTACCGTAGCCGAACGCGAACAAACAGCTCTACAGAACGCGTTTCATCACTACCTTGAAAGAGAAGTAGCGGAAAGCTGGAAGCTAGCCTTACACTCCGTGAGTAGTGACTTTTCCCTTGTGAGTGGTGTAAAATATGTAGTTGGGATTGTTTCATGTAACTTAGTTCTCCCTCGCTGTGTTATGGGTTTGTTATGTTGGGGATAGTGCTGTTATGTTCGTGAGACAGCTGATGATTGTCGTTGTCATGTCATTGACCGTAAAACAGTACGTTACAGGAATCACTAACCCGTCGATAGAGACTTTTAGATCACTAAAGTCGATCACGAAGAGTTTTCAAAATCAGAGAAAAAAGCCTATTGTGTGTAGTAAATAGTATCTATGGGATGTGGAGATGACATGATTGTAACACCGCGCACTTCCGACCTTTGGACTCATGCGGACGAGTCCCAGCTCAGCCACAGTAACAGCTCATATTAGCCAGCTAAACTATTACTACCCTGTTAGAAAAAATATATAGCTGCTCCCTCGCTGTATTATGGGTTTGCTACAGTATGTGTGGAGAAATGTGCTGCTGGTTACGTTTGTGAGACAATCAGCTGATTACTATTATTATATTAAATTATATATTAAAACCCTTGATCCTCACCTGACTATGGCTTTGTAAACAGTATCCATGATGTGGTTTATAATGGACTGTGGTACAGAAACAGTGACAATGTTACACACTCTTGGCTTACTCTGGCTATTCTCTGCTGTCTCAGCCGACGAGATGTTTGTCCCGTTTTAGCAACCGTAGCTTCTTCGAAAGGGAGGGGTGAGCAGTGGGCTGAGCCCTTAGTGCAAACCTGGTGCAAACTCGCAACCGAACCACTAGATGTCGCTAAAAATCACACATTGCTCCTTTAAAGGTGTATCGCGATTCGTTTAACATTTCAACCGACTTGAATCGTCACACATTTTTGTCTATTTTCAAACGGTTGCGAGTGAATCTTTATGATAGATTGTATTTTCAATCATCAAATTTATTAACATTGTAATTCTGCCTTGATTTAATCAACCATGCTTTTTTCATGTATAAAGTTCCGTCTCACAGACAGAACTTTGGGTTAAGATTGTTGAATTGCGACATGATAACATCGCTGCTGAAGGACTGCTACACTACAAACTTCCAATAAATTCTGGTCAAGCTTACTTATTTTATGTATTGGAGAAATCCAATACATTGGCGAGCCACTGAAACCACTGCTCGGCATCACCAAAATCTAACAGTTACATCCCAAAAAAGTGACAATAAAGACTTTTATAAAGTGTAGAAAATATAATTTATTTCATATAAATGCTATGCTTTTGAACTTTCTATTCAAAGCATCCCGGCAAAAAAGTAAGTAGCCAATCAGCATAGTAGAAAAATTTCTGAAGGATGCCATCACAGGAATAAATTACATGTTGTACTATATTGAAGGTGAGTGAGTATAAGCCTTGCCTTGTGTATAATAGACATTTAAATAAAAATTTAAATCACATTAAAAAATATTATCAACCCCAAACTTTTGAACTAGTGTAGCTTATACAAATTTCAAAATTTAAACTTTTTAACTTTAACTTTGATTAGAACTTAGTTCATATATTATGAACAGACACGAATTAACAGTGAACAATAGGATATTTTTAGACTTGACTGATGATTACAAATGAAATCCTATATAGTAGATTGTAATTTTTGAGTGATACATCAACCTACAGTACATGTTCATTATTGCTAGTATTTCATCTGTTTCTTTCTCTATCTTGATCTGGCACTCAGTATCTCTCGTCCTGTGCCTCTGAGTTCGTCTTTGTATAGCATGTGTAACAGTTTAGCTTGCTGTGAAGTGTCATGTGACGGGGTTAATGGGTCCTGAGTGTATATTAGCAGCTTGTTTGGTTCTGTCAGAGTCAGCCCTATGTGAGGCTCTTTAGACAGCATTTTTTAGACACATGACAGCATTGGAAACATCACAGCCAGTTTAGGCAGAGTGTGTTTAAAAGAATAAAGGTGGAGGATCTTTTGTAAAACCCTCTTCAATGCACACAAGCTGCAACGCCGGTAAATTGCCTTGACTGATATTTGTTTCAGCAAACACAAAGAAGAGTTTGATGCTGTTGGTTGGTCAGCTGAAACATAGTTGACATGTGACATACTCACCAACTGAAAACTATATACCGAACTAAACTGGGGACAGAAGCACTAGTCAGTAAGCAAAGTTACATGATGTGGTTTCTACTGAAATCAGTTTGTTGTTGTTAGCTGTGTTGCTATTGAAGTGTTTATTGATTTGTAGTGTTTATATGTGTGGTTGCTGTTAGAAATTGTGATGCTTTAGCTTTTCTTATTGGTGTGGTGAGACTAAATGTTCATAACTGACTACATTCCACCCTTCTACAACTCACTTACCCTTTCTTTCTTTCTTTCTTTCTTTCTTTCTTTCTTTCTTTCTTTCTTTCTTTCTTTCTTTCTTTCTTTCTTTCTTTCTTTCTTTCTTTCTTTCGGCCTTGCAGTCTGGACATTTAAAGGAATAGTTCAATTAGAAATGAAAATTCGGTCATCATTTACTCACCCTCAAGTTGCTTCAAACCTGTATGAATTTCTTTTTTTCTGCTGAAGAAAGCAGAAGATATTTTGAAGAATATGGGTAACCAAACAGTTGATGGCCCCTCCATAGTTTCCCTACTATAAATGTCAATTGGTCCCATGACAAAATTTTCATTTTAAAGTTACAACACCTTTAAAGGTTGTATCAGCGATTTCAGGCCCCAAAAAAGGCCCAAGCATAAATGATCACATTCATCTAATCGTTCCTAACGATCCGCTAGCTGCCCGTCCCGTGGGCAGGCCGTCAAAAAACTCGTCTAGGCTCTGAGATCTGCTCACAAAAACTATTCGTTTCACCAACCACTCAAAACCAAAATAAATAGTGTTCCCACCAATCACCGACAGGAGGCGGTGCGCTCGTGCACGGCTGCACGCGAAGACAGAGCTAAAGAAGAAGCCAGCGTCCATCAACGAACCCATGTCGGTGATTGGCTGGAACACTATTTATTTTGTATTTGAGTGGTTGGTGAAAGTGAAACCAATTGTTTTTATGCCTAGATATCAGACTGCCTACAGAGACGCGTTTTTTTGATGGCCTGCTTATGGGGCGGGCAGGTTAGGTTATGTTTGGGCCTTGGGGCGTATATCGTTATGTTTGGGCCTTGTGCGTATATCGTTATGTTTGGGCCTTGTGCGTATATCGTTATGTTTGGGCCTTTTTTGGCCCTGAAATGGCTGATACAACCTTTAATGCATGGCCGTTTCAGGACTATTTACTCAGGAAAAATGTTTCTGGAGCAAATGTTTGTGAGAGAAAGATGTTTCTTGAAAGTTTGATCTCTCTCTCTCTCTCTCTTTCTCTCTCTCTATCTTTCTCTCTCTCCCCCCTTATTATGGGATCGGATTACTCTTTAAATTGCAAATGCAGCATGGTGGCATTGACACAGACTTTTTAAATGAGGCAACATGAATTGATTTAGGAATCACAATAACAAGACACTGTCTGTGAAGCAATTTAAATGCTGACTCTCAAAGCCAACAGTGGTTTCTGCAAAATGCGATGTGGTCCTGATTCCAATCATGTTCCATGTCCTCGTTGTTATGGGCCAGCCCATTCTCATCCCAAGGCGTCATCTAACTGACGCTTCTGACCATGCATCATCATCCGAAGCACTAGGATGAGCGTTCTTTAACTGACGCTAAAGGTTGCCATGTGCGTCGGATTTAGACGCATGGTCAAAAGTGTCAGTTAAATGACGCCCTAAGATGAGAATGCTTTGTATGGGCACATATCAAGGGTTGTTAATTCCCTCGCAAACTGCACATTTGTCAGTTTGTTGGGTTGTGTTTTTATTTTAGAGCACATTGCTTTGGTTGTTGATTGTCCTTTGTTACCATCATTTTCTTTCCTGATTTATTACCCTCGTTGGCTCTGTCTTTTGCTGGTTTGTTTTTTGACAAAGCTCTGGTTCCAGTTGGTTTGATGGTTTGTCAGTCAATCAGTCAGTCAGTTTTTTTTAAACCTCTCTGTTTACCCTCCCTGTTTTTGCTAGTTTTATTTAGCCCCCAGTCGTAGTTTGTTGTAGTCTGGGCTTTTTGTCTGAAGTCCAGTTTTTTGTTACATTTTTTGGTAAGTATCATGAAACACTTCTGTTTTAGCACTGGAAGTTCACACGTCAGATTTGAAAAAGACTCAAGAAATTGTCTTTTAAAGCTCTGGAAAAGTGGGAGTGTAGATGGTTGGAAGAGGGTAGACAACAACCAATAAAACACAGACAACACACTCATTATACACAAATTATTATCAAAATATGAGGGGAGAAAAAGAATGGACAAACAGAGATGCTTCATCAATGGCACCCTCATGTATTTTTTAAGAAATAACCCTGCTGTCATGGTCTTCGAATTCAAAGAGACTTGAAACAGGAGATCCAACAAAATAATCCTTTAATAGGGAACCACTCAGAAAGATCAACTTCAACATGACTAATATAGGTGATGACTGACATGAACTGAACCGAACATGAATTATTTATACACAAGGAAAAAATGAGGGAACTAAACAGGAACAGCTGGACAAAGATGAACTGACAAACGGTGAGCGAAATGACTAATCAAACAAACTGAAAGTGCATAATCATGACTCCCATATTACAGCGAACTAACAAAAAAATCAACTGTCATAAACAAACCAAATTGGTTTTGATTAATTATGTACTGTTATTCTAAATATTGTTGTAGTCATATTTTCCTCATGTTGGTATTCAAACTCCAGTTATGACCACATCGTGGGGAAAACGCAAACAACACTTTGAGTTACTGTACACTTTTGTGTCACGACCCACCAGTTAAAAACACTGAACTAGGAACGCCACTACTATATTATAACTATTAGTGATATTAAACTACATTAAACTAGCACAGATTCATAAGAAACCGGTTGTCTGTGACAAAAGTTAATTATGCAGAATGACGAATCAGAATCAAATATTTCAGAGAGATGTACAGTATGAGGATAAGAATCTGGAAAGAAAAAAACTTTAACTTAAATAACTGGAAAGAAACAAATGGGCTGCTCACTACCACATTGTTGTTTAGTTTTGGGTGGAAAAGAGAATAAATCAGCTTAACTGTACAGTATTTAAAGGATTACACTCTGATAACCCATTACAGATCGGCCTCTGTTTTAAAATGAATCGTCTGTAATCTTCTTATAGGGAAGCAGACACTGAGCACAAGATTCTCAAAATGCATATTAATAAGGACCGACAGGTTTTATGTGATTTATTTTTTATTTGTACACAGTAACCACTCAAAGTTTTCTCAAGAACGTAACTGTCTAAGTAAATTCAGTGATGGTTCATTTCTGTTGTAAAGAAAAGCTATTAATTTAGTTAATTTATCTTTACAGCATCTCTGGTGAAAACAGTGATGTCATCGTCCTTGTGACTTGTGATCGTCCTTGTGACTTTCTTTTTTCTGTGAGACAAAATCTGTGGGATTTTTGTCCATACAATGGAAGTCAGGCTCCAATTTTTGTTAGGTTCACAATGTTTTTCAAAGTGTATTCTTTTGTTTGTAACACTTTATTTCGATGGTCCCTTTTGAAAATTCTCTTGACTATAAGTAACTTTGTAACTACACGTCATGTGTCATTAGTATTAGTAGACTGGCTGCTAAAATGTATGCTAACTTTTTATTGTGATGCTCCTCCAACTTTGCAACTACATGTAAACTTATTCTATCCCTAACCCTACCAGTCTACTAATACTATACTAACACTAGTGAGAGTTAGTAGAGATGTAGTTGCAAGCAACGTTACTTATAGTCAACTGAATGTGTTAAAGAGACCATCCAAATAAAGTGAAACTCTTTTGTGTTCTGCTGAAGAAGGAAAGTCATTCAGATCTGGATACAGTAGGCATCATGTATCCTAGTGTTAAAAATGCTAAATTTCCATGTTCATAAGTTCATGAAACGAGCTGGCTTGGAAATAACTGCCAAAACTAGAGTGTATTAGTATTGAGTAAGTGGTAAGCTAGATTTCAGTGGTCTGTGTTTGGGGTGCAGTGAACAATGGGGGGGCTGAGATTACACTACTAATCCGCTAGCAGACGGAGGACACCTGTGTAGCCTCGCAGAATCGTACGGATTACGGAAACGTTGTGCTAATTAGGGGATGACACTCGCCACCTGGCTAAACCTGTGACTCGAGGAGCCGTTGGGTGGGGGACAGAGTGAAAGACAAAGAGGGAGAGAATTTATAATACTCGACAAAACCAGTCACATCAGTCAATTTTTTGAAATTGAGATTTAAACATCATCCGAACGCTGAATAAATACACTCTCCATTGTTGTATGGATTGTTATAGGACAATATTTGGCCGAGATACAACTACGTATTTCAAAATCTGCAAAATGAGAGTGCAAAAAAATCTAAACATTGAGAAAATTGCCTTTGTTGTCCATTTTTGTTCGAGATTGTGCGGCATTTACTCACAAAAATAAATGTTTAAATATATTTACGGTTGGACATTTACAAAATATCTTAATGGAACATGCTCTCTACTTAATATCCTAATGATTTTCGGCATAAAAGAAAAATCTATATTTTTCACCCATACAATGTATTGATGGCTGTTGTCACAAATATACCCTTGTGATCTAGGGTCACATATGAGGTCTCGTCTGTTTTCAATCTCTGACTTCCCACTGACATATTCTGAGCTCCGCCTATGTTACTGATGTTGAGTAGTTTGTGTAGACTGAAACATTCAAAAACATCAATGAGAAACAATCAAGTGTTTATGCAGGAATGAGCAGTTCTTTGCTGGCGGCCATTAATCTGTAAGTAGGGATATCATTTATTTAAGCCTGTAAAGAGCTGAAGCTCTTTCGTACCAGACGGCGACTTTCTGCGACAAATTCTATTTCTTCCAAAACAAAAAAAAGATTGCCACATATCAAGGATTTTAATTTTCTCATTTAGTCATTAATTCTTAATTATATTTTAGCATGTACTTATACTGTATATATGTGATTTTTTGTTGTTGTTGTTGTACACTCTTAGAAAAAAGGGTTCATTGGGGTTCTATATATGAAGCATAGGGTTCTTTACTCAACTCCAAAGAACCGTTTATGCTAAAAAGGTTCCATAATGACAAGAAAGAACCCATTTGGCACAAAGGTTCTTTATAGGCTATTATTCATTCATATATTACATTATGCTGCAACATTTTGTAGTAATTAAATTATTGTTTATTAAACTGTTCTTGTAGTAACTTAATATCACATCTGATTTTAGAGGAGAAAAACTGAAATGGCACTCTTCGTGTGATATTGATTAACTACATAAAATTATATAAATATATACATTTTCTAACCCACATATCTTGAATTTTGTGATCATTCACAAATACATTTTAGGGTCTTGATGTTTGTCAATAATATGAAATATTTCATCCGGAAAGGACAAAACAAATGATAATGAATGAACCAAAAGGTTCCATTTAGAACATTTTTCCTGGTTACAAAGAACCCTAAACGGTTCTTATTATTGAACCCTTAAAAAGGCTTCTTTATAGAACCTTTTAGGGGTTCCAAATTCGTAGGGCTGATCGAACCTTCCGAGGTTCTAGAACCTTTTCTTCTAAGTGTATTTACTGATATGAACCTGTAGACACATTTAAACTTTTTGACAGCTTTTCCCATTTTTGTCTGCTTTTAAATGTTTATATTTTTTGTATTATTAATTCATATACAGCATGAGTGCCAGCTATACTGTGAAGACAGATTTATTTCTTACTGTCAGAAAAGTATTTTCTGTCACTTTTAGTCTGCAGCCAAGACTCATGGGGTATTTGGTCTAGTGGAATAGATAGTCTGAATGCCATCAGACACAGGAAAATATGAGAAGGAGGGATCACATGCCTCACTGAGAGGAAAGAGCAGAGATATTTGAGTCTGCCTCAGAGAACTGCTCTCTTCCTCTTTATAATGCTGTGATAAGAAACTCTCTGAATCCATTGTATGGTTGACCAATCCACTGTGAATCTGATACAAGAACGGGAAATTTAAACTACTGTTTAGATGACACATTCACACACACACACACATTTTTTTATGGGGTTATTCCGACATGATTTTAGACTGTACAAACCGTACATTCTATCCCCTAACGCTAACACTACCCATCACAGAAAACATTCTGCATTTTTTTACAATTTAAAAAAACATCACTTAGTATGATTTATACGTTTTTTTCTCATGTTGATATATATATATATATATATATATATATATATATATATATATATATATATATATATATATATATATATATATATATATATATATATATATATAAAGGTCTATCCTTGTGGGGACATTTGGTCCTCACAACATAGGGTTTACCAGGTACATTCATTCATCAACCCACTGCTTTCCCACTGAAAAACTGGTCTGCTTGAACTACCAGACCAGATTTCTATTAGTACTCCCTTCCCAGACATGTCCAACGGCTTTAGATAACAGTATATCAAGTGAAGTGGCATTTATTTTAAAGAAATCACACTTTTAAAGACAACATTGTTTATGAGGTTTTAAACGGTAAAACAGACAATTTGTGGTTGGCAAACATTATTTAGTGGTCCATTATTGGACAATTAAAAGACATTGAACAGAAATGATGAAGTAAAGTTCTGCATTTGTTGATAATTTGAATGTAGCATTCAGACTTTCCAAATTTAGGTTTCTAAATAAATCACATAGAAAGATTCAACAATGAAGCATGTTACATGGTACAGTCTTTTTAAACATCAGCCTGATATAACAGTTGATGTTTGTGCATGGATCAGTAAAAACGTGGACCAGAGATCAGGAGTAAACTGGGATTAAGAATAGCATTAATTCTAATTCAGAAAACTTCATGCTGTGCTATAAGGCTTATTTATCCTTTTTGTCTATCCTATTATGACTCTCATAATGACAAGCTAGAGAGTCATCTTCAGGAAAAAAAAAAAAAAAAAACATGTGGTTCATTCTAGCAAGTCAAATACTTTACAAAGTCAAGTCAAGTCATCTTTATTTATATAGCGCTTTTTACAATATAGATTGTATCAAAGCAGCTTCACAGTGATAATAATACAACACAGAACAATAATATTGTTGAATATTAAATATTAAATGCCAAGGCAACAGTGGCAAGGAAAAACTCCATCAGGTTATTGAATGGAGAAAAAATCTTCGGGAGAACCCAGGCTCAGTCGGGGGCCAGTTCTCCTCTGGCCAACGAAGGAACAGTGATTACAAAACAAATTGGATCGAAACATTAAGAGTATTCCAGAACCTAGAACCAGAGCTGTTGCCCGTTAATTGAATGTTCATTTCTCTACCATAAGTCGTCTCCAAAGGCATTTCAGAGCATTTGGCAGTACATCCAACCGGCCGCACGACCACACCATGTGTAACCACACCAGCCCAGGACCTCCCCATCCAGCATCTTCACCACTAAAATGCAACAATCTGTTTGTATAGTCAAAGAATTTCTGCACAAACTGTCAGAAACCGTCTCAGCATCTGCATGCTCGTCGTCCTCATCATGGGCAAATGCTCACATTCAATGGTGTCCGGCACTTTAGAAAGGTGTTAGAGAGGTGGTTCAAGTGACCCAAATCCAATTTTTTCCTGTCATGTGGCATAGATCGGATATGACCGGTGAAAGTGTAAGCAGGAAAAAAACGCATGGATTTCGATTTTCTCAGATTGGATTCTGGTCTCACTCATATGTGGTAATAAATCGGATATGAATCGGATATGTGCATTTGCGTGTGCCATGTAAGCAGACACAGACATGAAAACGGGTCAGGGGTGAAAAAGGTGAGAAGGATATTACCCCTCTAGGGGGGTCCGGGGGCATGCTCCCCGTAAGAAAATGTTAAATATTCCATATTTTAAAGCATCAGTCGTATGCATTTTGAGATGCGTTTTTTGCCAACCTGGGGAGAGCTGGAGAAACTTAACTTCAAATATGGCCTCCGTAGCGTTAGCTAATCATTTTCCACCAGAGCTTTAGCTAGCTGGCCAACTTTGCATTCTCTCCTTCTGTGTTCAACGATTCAATTCATCAAGCTTAAGCTATGTCAAATGAGCTCCTGGGTAACTTAGATATAGCCTACCAGAAAAGTATCGACCGATACTACTAATTTGTGTTGAACTGATTCACTCTTTTGTGTGTTAAACACAATCTACTTAACACAGACAACTTCATTACAAAGAAAAACAACAAATAAAAAAAAATGATCATAACCATGACAAAAATTATATTATAAACTAGATTAGTGTGTAACTCAGTAAAATTTAGTCTAGAAAAACAATATTTCGTTTTCGGCTATTTTCTCTATAACTTCATTATAAAGAAAAACAACAAATAAAAAAAAAATGATCAAAACCATGACAAAAATTATATTTAAATTATATAAAAATAATATTATATAAATTATATTAAAAAAAAATCAGAACATTTAGTGAAAAAGAAAATAATTAAGTCATTAAAAAAGTGCGCGATTATCCACAAGTTTCCTACGCCCCATGAGGCCTTGCGTCAAAAGTAGGCGCGTCTTCCAGTTCGAAGTAAACAAAGCGCGACTTGACTTGACACACTCGCTCATTCAACATTTGACAGTCATTCAAGTTATAGCGATACAAACTAGCTAACGATGTGGGAACACAACCTCAACGAAATTAAAAATGGTGAAATAACAGTACCTTTACCCTCCGCAGTAGTTGATTGGGAGTATTATAATAACATTATTAATAATCAATACTCATCAAGGCATGGTGACAGACAGTTGTGCGAGCTGACAAACAATTAAAATAAAAAATACACACTTAGTCATTGTGCTTTGGAGTTTATTCAAAATTATAAATGAATGTGCTGCTTGAATACATTAACTGGCACATTTGGTATTCTGTCAACACAGGCTTTGATCCCTGAGTTTAGGTGTAACATCAGAGAACAGCCAATCACATGCTGATAGAGTTTATAGAATATTAAGAATTTAAACTAATGTACACAGGAAGATTCGTCGTCTTTTGGGAGGTGATGGAAACTACAGTCGTTGGCAGGATCACTCTGATTTCGTTTTCGGCTTTCACCCACTTTATTTTTTTACAGGAGCGCCCCTCAGAAACTTGTGGATGGGTGCAATGGAAGACAAAGGATATACAAACAGTGGAGCAATGCGGATGTTTCATGTCTTTTAAGTGTTTGGGGCGAAGAGTGCAGGTAAAAATGCAGGGTTGTTAATGTTACAGAAATAAATCCGTATTTTAAGACATTTCGCAAGATATGAAGGCACGGTTTTAAGCGCTCGTGGCTACAGTGCCAACAAGGGCTCTCCTCTATTTTCTCCGCCGTACCAATGCATTCTCATCCTAGGGTGTCATATACTGTAGTGACGCTTTTGACAATGCGTATACATCCAACGCACATGGCACCCTTTAGCGTCAATATTACACGATTCGGTTATGGGTATAGGTTAGAACGGGCTGGCCGTATAAGAGCAATGTTTTGATGACTTTTCAAATATTGTGGAAAGCAAAACACTGGATCATTTATTCACATCTGCATCCATTGCATTTCGTACGGTTCTACTGAATTTTCCGGGTCAGAACGTCTATATTTGGTAGTTTCAGCAGTGTATTAGCCTGGTTAAAACCAGACCATTCTCAGTTGTAACTGAGTTATTGTCTGGCAAAGCGTCATAGACAAATCATTTCCAGAGGGGCGTCACCAACGAACGTCGCGGATAGACCTAAAACCAATCAGAGCGATGAAGGATATGACGTATGCAGAGCGGCGGCCGGCGGAGAAACTCCGAGTGTTGTTCTTTGCTCGATTTTTAATAAAATCGATAAGCATAACTTGCTCCTTAATGTTAATAAAACCAAGGAAATGATTTTTGATCCTAAGTCTATAGGTGACCTAAGCCCTATTCTAATTGAAGGAGTTCCGATTGAACAAGTAACATTTTATAAATATTTAGGAATTCAATTAGATAAACAGTTACAATGGTCACATCAAGTGGAATATGTTTCCTCAAAAATATGTCAGCGTCTTCACTTTCTAAGAAGATTAAGAGTGCATGGAGTTGACAAGGATATTATGCTACTGTTTTATAAGGCAGCTATTGAGTCTATTGTTCGATATGGTATGGTAGTTTGGTTTGGTAACCTGTCAGTTAAATTAAAATTATCACTCCAAACATTGATTAAAAGGGCAGGGAAAATAATCGGGCAAGTGCAATCGACTACTCTTAATGAGCTTTTTGTGGAGGCGGTAAAGAAACATAGTTTTAAAATAATCAACGATCCGAATCATGTCCTATGCAGTGAGTATGAGATGATGCCCTCAGGCAGAAGGTACAGGTTACCAAACTGCAGATTAAATAGGTTTAAATTTTCATTTGTACCGATCTCTATTAAAATACTGAACGATCAACTAGGGTGTGTGGGTTAGAATTTAAGTGTGACACTAATTAGGTTAATCATGTCGGGTGTGACATTAATTTTGAACATTAATATAATTTGTAATTCATGTTTTGTGTGTTATGTGTTATGTTAACACAGTCTCATCCCAAATCGTCATATAACTGACGTTTTGGGACGTATTTTGACCATACGTCAATATCCGCCTTTTTAGGGCCCCCTTAAACGTCGGTAGATGGCGATCCCGGGCCGTCATACAACTGACTCTTTACCTTTAACGTCAGTTAGGTGACGGGTTAGGTTTAGGGTTAAGTTTAGGTATGGGGTAGAGTTAGGATCCCATAACCTCATCTACCGACGTTTAAGGGGGCCCTAAAAAGGCGAATATTGACGTATGGTCAAAAGACGTCCCAAAACGTCAGTTATATGACGATTTGGGATGAGACCGGGTTGGTTATGTATAATGTATACTGTGTTACATCTGTTTCCCGAAGGCCAAAGATGAATTTCTCCATTAGGAGACAATAAAGGCTAATCCTATCCTATCCTATGCTATCCTAAAAAGGAAATGTTCAAATCGCTTAAAACAGACGTGATAGCTGATTCAAAGAAGTTGATTTGTTGATCCAGCATCTTCTGCAATTTTGTGCAGTAATTTTGTAATGCAACTTTGTAGACATACCATAAAAGACAGGATGTTCAAATTGGTGAAATTGTTTTGATACGAGTTAGACTAATGGAAAAATGTAGGTGCCCATGACTTTTTTATTTATTTTTATTTTTTACAGTGTTTTTGGGGACTTTTTGCATTTATTTATGCCAGTCCTGCCTGCTGATAGCTGCACAGATATCTATCAGTATAAACTGATATTTACGGATATCTATGGTATAAACTGCATAGCAAAATGACACATTGTCAACAGTTGCATGGTACATTAATTCATTTGAACTTTTTTTGTTCTGCTCAAGTCTTTTAGAGCAAGTTTTACAGACCATTAAGAGAACTATGAAGTGATGATGATGATGATGATGATGATATCACCCTCTTTTATCCATGCTCATGCTGTGGCAGTTTTGAGAGAGCTGTGTTTAGTGGTGTTTGGATCAGGGCGGGGTGGATGTGTAGGTGCTTATTTGGGTTTTTCAAGCGGTCAGGATGTTTAAGATCAACCCAGAGGAGCCATTCAAACACAGGTGATCAAAGCACTGCCCGAACTCCGCTGTCAGGGTCAAACTGACCATATAGACTTCAGTGTCCTAAACAAGCAGTTGTTCCTGGAAACTTCTTTCTCGAAATAAGTGGATTTTCCATTTTAGAGCCATATTCTTTGGTGTGCAATTGCATACATACAATTTTATCCAGCACTCATATAACCAAATAAAGTCTGGTCCACCTTGTGACTTTTTCTGGTCAAAACTGTTTATAATAACCAATCTTATTTTCATGTGATGTTTAGTGGCAAATAATTTTAAAAATCAATGATAATCAGATGATCAAAATTAGTAGTTCTAATTCTGCTAGTAATGGTGCACCAGTTAATCCAAATGACTGTACACACAACAGTAAAAAGTGGTTTTAGCCCTTGTCTTAGTGTGTAATATGCATCTGAAGGTCAGTGAGCAGACTGTGGGCGGTTTGTCTGAGACTATCTCTGCCTGGCTCTACTTCTCTAATTATCCATCTGCAGACCTTAGAGGCTTCTACATTTGGAAATATAATTAACCGTATCCAATATAACAAATAATCTTGCCTGTCTGGACTAAGAATCCCAGAGAATCTTACATTGTGTCTCTAAAGCAGTAAAGATAGATATAGGTGTTACTCCTGTGTGGGTTGGGCTTGTTGTTTTGTAGCTAAAACTTGAACTTGGCATGAACTGGCTTGACTGATCATATGTATTTGTTCAGCATGTGGCTTTGCCCATCTAATATCGGTCTGTTATTTCATTTGTCAGACATCTGGTCTTGAAGATTAGATTTAGGTTTCTCTGTTGTTATGGCAATATCAAATTACACAAATTTCATCAACAAGTCCATACGCACAGAACCAGAAACTTTGTTTTGCTGTTCAGGTGGAGATAAGGGGAAGATCTCTTCCGTTTAAATATAGAATGATGATATGTTTCTGAATGGAGTCAAAAATACAGACTTAATCTTTTTTTGTTTTGCGTTTGTTGTTTGGTACAGCACTTTGGTAAACACCTGTTGTTGTAAAAAGGTGCTCTATAAAGAAACTTTGATTTGATTTGATCTCTTTTATGGCAGTGTCAACTTCTTTAAATTTTCTAAAGTAGTATTGCATGTATCCCCTTGTGAGAAATAAGTGAGCTTGATTGCACATCTTAACTGCAACTGCAAATCTTAAAAGTATATATGTAAAATACCAAATCTCCCTTAGAAACTGTTTCCATCCACTGTGTTATCAGAAAAGCGTTTGCTTTTTGCTTGGTTCAGACTTGGGGCCAAATTTACTAACAGCTTGTGATAGCACAAACCCTCTTTTAGTGGTAAAACACTACTCTCAGGATTTACTGAAGACACGCTGTGAAAAATTAGCACTGAAAAGGTGTGGACGGGGTTATTTTTGCAGCTGACCTTATGCATTTGTAGGTGTTTCCCTTTCAGACACAACATTTATGGGAGTAGAGTATTTAATTGAAACCTGTTTTTTTTACTGGTATTTGCTCCATTTTTTACCACCGAAAAAAGCATAACCAGATGTTAATTTGAAATATAATGTTTTATATATGCATTTTAGTTAATATACTCTAGAATGTATTACATATTTAATAGTAAGATTACTGTATTAATTCAATTTAATTAACGTTGTTATATTTTGATACTGCAACCTTGCTAAATACTGTTCTAAACATGGAATTAATCTTCCATTTTGAGCTAGGGAGACTTGTGCAATTGGTTTTCAAGTTTAAACTAAACTTGTTTTAAGTACTAGTATAGAAGGCAGTCAACATAAGCTTGAAATTGGTGCACAAGCGTGTTTCAAATCAGTCACTTGTGAGGTTCTATTTCAGTTAGGATGTTGCCTTACATTGGAGCTGACAAGTAATTTAATTTACATTCTAGAACAGAGAATGTCTTCATATTAGCTCTTTCCCCACCAGAGTTTCTTATAAAGTTGCCAGCCACCACCAGCATTTGATTGTTTAAAAAAAAACAAAAAAAAAAAACTTTGCTGTATGAATATCTCAACATGCAATATATCAAAAGAAAGAGAAGAGCCCCTCTGCTTTGAAAAAAAAAAGATCTACAATTTATTGTAGCTTTACACATTCATAATGTAAGTTTCATAAAGTAACATTTTTAACAAAAAACTGAGAAAATCTTGTTTTTGTCAATGATCGGATTCAGAATCATGATCAAAACATAGAAGGAATAGATAGCTTCCATCAACACCCCTAAATCTTCACAGTCCTTGTCCTGGCGTGACATTTGTATTCAGTAACGTTACGCAGTTTTGTTTGTTTGTGTTAGGCAATTTATTGTTTTAGGATTGCTTTATTTTACATGTGCATAAGCAATGCCTCTATAGCTTCCTTGTTGTCTCTGCTTCTTCTTCGCCTGTGTTTTGATTTGGAGATTCTGTACTCTTTCCTCGCTCTACCATTGGAGAAAGCATAATAATGGCTAACTTTGATCATGTGTGCCTTGGTAATCAATCAAATTACAGCCTTAAAGGAATACTTCACCTCTGGAAAGATGAATGTGTATTTAAAATGGGCCAGTCTGCCCGGAAAATGTGTTTCGAAATCGCCCGAAATGTCCGGGATTCAGCTTTTGCGTTCTACAGTCGCCATTTATTATGTTTACTGTGGCGAGCAGGACGAGTGAGGGCCGTGGGAGACACCTGTGAGACGCACCGGTCTCGTATCTCTCATGGGGGACCGGGAATTTTCTTAGCAATGTAAAAACGCACATCAACCGATCACTTGTTTAGCATTCTTGTAAACAATACATTCAGATGCACCAATCGGAATGAATTCAGTAAGATTTAAACAAAAGGTGTGCATGTAAACAATGAATGGCGACTGCAGAAAAGCTATATCCCGGACATCGACAGCCGGACATGTCCGGGAAAAAGAGGATGGTAACCCCTACTACTCAGCTTTCTCCGCAGAACAAGAGCCTGCTAGCTTAGCTTCCAATAAAAGATGGCCGACACTATGTGTTCATTCTGTGAGTGAGATCCCACCCTCTATGGGCGGGTTGAGAACATGCGGGACAGACCCTACTACTGACTGTAGTCTTTAGTCTCTAGCCAAAAAATCCTCCGATGGCGCAAAAAGACGATTTTTGCGTCATTGGAGGATATTTTCCATGCAAAAAATACACAAATCTCTCATCTCAGGGGGATATGAGGGTGGAAAGCATGGTAATTTGAAAATACTACAGGTTTTCTACTAATACAAAGCATAATGCTAAATACTAAAGTATTCCCTTTAACGTCATTGAATTTGTGGGAACGTTGTTCAGAAGATGCGTAATAGTGCCCCCTATAGTATAACAGTGAAAACTCCCTGAAAATTCCGTCAAAGGCGGGGAAGCATTGTGTCATAAGGAATTTCGACCATTGGTGGGGATAGAGTTAAAAGGTTAGTTCACCCAAAAATGAAAATTCTGTCAGTATTTACTCACCCTCATGTTGTTCCAACCCCGTAAGACCTTCGTTCATCTTCGGAACACAAATTAAGATATTTAAGATATTAAGATCGCTCCTGCATACAGTCCATAGGCTTCTTGAGGTACTGGCTCTTGCTGTCCTCGAAAAGTCATTAAAGACATCGTTAAAATAGTCCAAGTGACTACAGGGGCTCAATCTTAAGTTTATCAAACGACGAGAACACTTTTGTGCGCAAAAAAACAACAAAAATAACGACTTTATTTCAACTATTCGTTTATTTCTCCCTCTGCGCGAGTCAGGTTACTAGTTTAATAGCGTAAGCTTCTGTTATTGTACGTCACACGCATCACACACACATGACCAGCGTCGGCCAATAGTGAGCCTACGTGTGACGTAGCTCTACGCAATCACACTACGTTAACTGACTTACAGGCTCATGGAGAAGGAAGTGATAGTTGAAATAAAGTCGTTATTTTTGTTGTTTTTTTGCGCACAAAAGTGTTCTCGTCGTTTGATAAACTTAAGATTGAGCCCCTGTAGTCACTTGGACTATTTTAACGATGTCTTTAATGACTTTTCGAGGACAGCAAGAGCCAGTACCTCAAGAAGCCTATGGACTGTATGCAGGAGCGATCTTAATATCTTAAATATCTTAATTTGTGTTCCGAAGATGAACGAAGGTCTTACGGGGTTGAAACAACATGAGGGTGAGTAAATACTGACAGAATTTTCATTTTTGGGTGAACTAACCCTTTAAAGAAGTTCTGTTGAGAAAAATGTTCAAAGTCATTATGACGGATTGCCTTTGTGTCTATAGATCACATTTTAAGTGTTGGGTTTCCCTCTGACCAAGAACTGCTGTGTTGAGGCTGGAAAACACAACATAGCCGTCCGCTTTAAAGTGGCTTCCTGCGAGAGTAGCACTGCTTTGGGAATCTACAGAGAAAAACAACAAGAGCAGCACACGACTATACTCACAGATAAATAGTGTGGCTCCTGTACCATAGGTTTTTCCAAATTAAGATGCAATTTAACAGTGCTGGATAAGTTTTCCCATCAGCACACAGCTGGAGGGGGAATCATCTGTTTGTGTTCGGGTGGGTGGTGTACAGTTCACTCTGAAGGGTGGGGTACGAATGGGGATCTGGTGACTGCAGTTTTTTGGGGGAGTTCCATGCAGCAGATGTGTGAAAGTAGGGCAGACGTAAACGACAGCGCTTGTGTAAGAGGTGGAGGTCTGATCTCAGCACATGTTTGGAGTCTGAGCACACACATGTGCAGATGGTCCGTATGTTTAAGAGTAAAACATCTCCACACAGGGAATGCAGTCCAGCACAAAGTTATTTGCTACTGAAAAATACAAAGCTAACAGCTAATTAGTAAAACTGTTGTAGTGAAAATTATTTTGGATGATCTTGGATGTGATTATAGGCACCATCCACTTTTTAAAAGACCTTGGTTCTGGAACTATATGAAGTGTAACGATTCCGAATTACCAAAAAAGAGTAAATGCAGGACAGGGATTTGGTTCTAGCCATCAGTTGTTTACTGTATTTTTGAGATGTGGGTAATGCACTCAAAAATGGAGACAGACGAACTTGAGCTTGCAGAGGCGGGGTTAAGCGGATTAAAATGATTGAAGAAGTACTGCATATGTTGTTCACAATAAGATCAATAACGTGCATTTAGATGTGATAAAATAGGGTGACCTTTCATTTCATGCCAACTTGAACATTGAGTGAACTGCTCACCTCATTGGCGTTGTTGAATCAGCAATGCTAGTTAGGGCCCAAGCCCTGAAAGGGCAAAGACCCTATTGTTTTCCTTAGGAAACCTTTTTTAAAAAATGTTCTATCGACTATTCTGGCACTTTTGGGGCCCTTAACATGCTCAAAAACTCTTGAAACTTTGCACACGGGTCAGAACCCGCGGCCATCAGTGCCGGGCTGAAGCTGGTACCTGGGCGTGGCAGGGCGGATCGTCAGCGCCCCCTGGAACGGGGTCCGAACACTTGGTCCATAACTCAAACACGCTTGTATTTAATAATATGAAACTCTGTACACATGTAGATCTCATCGTTTCATCTATGCCTCACACTCTTACTTTTTACCCCAGCCCAAACAGGAACTCGGGTTGTTTGGAAAACGCATGCAATGGAATTTGAAATACTCCTCCTAGAGAATTCAAACACACGGCACGAAACTCGGTCAGCATGAAGTCAAGACATTGAGGATGAAAATGTGCGAGGGGATTTTTGATATCTCGAACGGTTTGGCTGTGGCGAGGAAACGAAATTATGCCGTGAAAAGAGAAACAGGAAGTGTGTTATAACTTCTTTATACATTAACTAATCTAGGTGAAACTTCAGCAGTGCGTTTATTGTAAGAGGCTGGTCACATGGATGTGATTATTGTGAGTCAAATTTATAGCGCCACCAACTGGCAGCAGGAAGTGTGTCACTTTTAAAATGCTTTGAAATAACCCTCTTATTTTTACCCGATTTGCTTCAAACTTTATGTGTATAATGTAAACACACGGCAGATATTGACCTGTGAAAAGATTATTGATATCTTAGATACTGTTGCCGTGGCAATGCATCAAACTTTAATATTCTTGTTTGATGCTTTTGAGACTTTTAGCATGCTTGAAATTCCATAAAACTCGACAGACACATTACATTTCTTAGCCAGTAGACATGTGCAAAGTTTCAGAAATGGACGTGGTGAGGGCTCAGTAGCGCCACCTTTTGTCAAAAATGGGGGGATTAGTTTTATCTACAGTTACAAAATCGGTATGTATATTGTTCTCCTCGAGCCAGACAACTTTCTAATTTACAATTATTAGTTCTGACCAAAAGAAATTCAGATATTTTGGATTGAATATTGTGAGCCTCTCTCTGAGCCTACGTCTCTGTATGGCAGTCCCTTTTAACATTTAAAAGCTAAGTTTGACTATCCGGAATTAACATTGTAGATATCAACAACGACTTTCTGACTAGTCGTAATTACATTTTGGATAGTTTGTATTATCATTTAAGATATCTCTAACGTAATTGTGACTAGTCAAAACGACAGATAGACATATCTGTAATTCAGTTTTGACGAGGCATAATTCACTAGTATATCTACAACGCCATATTTACTAGTCATAATTCCAGTTACAGATCTCTACAACGTCATTTCACCTAGTCAAAACTTAATTTAGTATTTCTGAAAAGGAACATATAGATATCTTGAATTGAGGTTAATTAAAGATGTCTTGAATTGGAGATATGACTAGTCAGAATCAAATTGTAAATATCTCAAACTGGAATTACAGTTGCATTATTCACATAGTGGATATTTCCAACTGAATTGTAGATATCTGTAATGATAAACCCCATACAAATGAATGGCAAAGTGATGTCATTTTTCCTAGGAAGAATGTCTTTGTGGATATCCGAAAGGACAATAATGGATAGAAAGAATGTAGTTTCGGATATCTGTAATGTTCTTTTTGACTAGGCAAAACTGGATTACAGATATCTACAACACATATCCAGTCTAGCTGTTAAATGTTAAAATTGCTTGCCATATAATTCGGTGCCTGTGACTGTCTGTGTGCTTGTGTGTGTGCGTGTGTTTAGGGGGAGGGTGGCTAGATTCCATTTCACTGCTGTGTGGTTTGGCCTGCATTAAAAAAGAAAATAAATGTCTTAAGCCTTGTATTTTTAAATAGGTTTTTATTAATAAAGTAAAGGCATTTAACCTATTTAATTGTAGTGCATAGACAATAGTTTTATATAATTAGTTTATTAATTAAATATATTTGGAATATTTGGTCCATAAATCAAACACAATTGCATGCAATAATATGAAACTTGGTACACATATACACCTCATCGGGCCAAACAACTTTCGTGCTCTAAGTTTTAAGACAGCCCAACAGGAAGTCGTCTATTTTGTCTGAATGTGGATGTTTTTTTCTGTCGATATTGGAACGTGACGTGAGTGAAGTACAAAGCCAATAATAAAGAAACGTTTAGCATCCAAATACATCGCAAATGTTAAAACAGTTCGATTCGAATGAGATGGTAATGTGAGCCCAACACAGTGCACTTTCACTTTAAATTATTTGGTGATTAATAGTTTATAGTTTTTTTTTTTTAATTCTTGATCTGTTCTGAATATCATTAAATTTAAATTATTTCTTGTGGATGATTTTGAGTGTATCATAAAAAGCAAAATAAATCTCTCATTTTAGTGATTCCCTAGTTATTTTTTTTATTTCATTATTTTTTTTATTTTTTTCATTGTTTTAATCAGGTAAGGCAAGTAATATTCTCTGATATATATATATATATATATATATATATGAATATATATATATATATATATAATATATATGAATATATATATATATATATATATATATATAATATATATAATATATATGAATATATATATATATATATATATATATATATATATATATATATATATATATATATATATATAATAGTTTATCATTAAGATTAGCCAGTACTGAATTTGTTGTAGAACACATTTTTTTTTTATGTTTCATTCACTTCATTTTATTCTGTGAGTATTATTTTTTCTTAAGATGATTTGAATGAATCCAGCCACTGTTCACTTTTTCTTTCTGCAGTATTGGCACTGGTTTTTTCATTTGAGTATCTCTCGCTGTCTGTAAAGGAAGATGCTGACGCAGACATATAGCCATGTGTCTCCTCTTATGCTGAATCAGCACATTTTACACACAGTCATTTTTTTCTAACACAGACATAGAGCCATGAAGTGAGTTTGTTATGAATGGGGTGAATTTGTTTGTTTGGGTCAGATAAACATATTCTTTAACTTCAGCCCATTTTTAAAACCGCATTGCGTGAAAAGCAATCTTTGCTTTTTAAGTGTGGCTAAATCATGTCTTCTTTTTACATTTACATTTACATTCTTAATCAGTATTTTTTTTGTCCTGGAAAAATATATAAACAGTCTTGTCTGTCTGATAGCAGTGGAAGTTACTGAACTTTAACTTTAGTTCCTCTTTGTGTCTTTATGCAGAACTCAATGAACTTGCCTCCAGACAAAGCAAGATTACTACGGCAGTACGACAATGAGAAGAAATGGGAACTCATTTGCGATCAGGTAAGACAGTACATTCTTTCTCTTACATCCTCCATTCTCCCAGTCAATCTAATAATAGTCATTGGGGTCTAAAACATCAGATTTTTGTTTTCAAAATATCTTCTTTTGTACACACAGAAGGAAAAATAAACGTATATACAGATTTGGAAGAACATAAGTAAATGATGACAGAATTTTAACTTGGTACCACACTCTGGTGATATTGTTTGCCATGGAAACAATTCCATGGGTCCCAGTCATGTATTTTAGATTTTACCATGCATTTCAGTGAGACAACTGTGGGCAATCTATTCTACAGTGAGTCATTGTTTGTCCATTAGGTGACCTTGTGTCCCTGCAGACATAACATATGGTCTTTATCTTGTCCTCGACTTGTCTAGCTGCTGTTGTTGTTGCTTTTTTCATAGACTCATTGTTAATACTCATCCCAAACTGTGTCCATCCCATCCAACCAGTGATATTGACAAAGGTTGTGAACTCTTACAGGCCATCATGTGAACCCACTGATAATCTATCATTGGACACTGCCTTGTTGAGATCACATGAAATGTAAATGACATGTGCATGTGACATGACATGTCATGTACATGTAAATTACATGTAAACCTGATTTTTTTTTTTTTTGGTCCCCACAAGGCAAACAGCTTATTATAAGCTGTTTTCCTTGTGGGGACCAAAAAAAAAAAAAAAAAAAATCGCCACAAGTACAATGATTTTGAATATTTCCCTATAACGTAGAGTATACCTGAACCACACACACATCACAGACTGGCCACATATTAAATGTCTGTGGCTGATTTGTTGTTTATGTGTGTGTGTGTGTGTGTGTGTAAGGGCCTTGTGTTGTTTTGAGCAGAACTAGGTCTCTTCCTCTTTCCTGTTATGCACTGCTGTTGATTGGCTGTTGCCAAGGACAACATCCAAATGAGTCAATTCAAGTTTAACAGTATGGATTGTTTTAAAGTGGCTTTACAGTGATAATAGAAATGACCTAAACAGATTGTTTAGGGTTTACCACAGCTCTAGGATAAAGTTATTGTCCAGCTAAAGATAGTCTTGATTTAATCACTTCCTTTGCAAAGATCATTAGTTATTAACCCTTATGCTGCATTAGGGACATTTTTGGTATTTTGCAGTTTAATTTCTTTGACCATTTTGGCTGTTTTAATGCAAATGGTATGAAATTTGGCAAAATTGTCACTTTTTGGATACATGTAAAAAATGTGATCCCATTTTGCAAAATATGTATAACACACACTGTGTAGATCAAATAGTAACACTCACCACCATAAAGACCAAAAATGGCCCATTGAAACCCATTAAAATGTTGTTTAAATCCGAGGCTGTCAGTAATACATGAAACATGATTTTTGCCCAAACATCCTTTCATTTTGAAGCAAAAGCATTATATTTGCATTATATAGTGTATTCCACCAGATGATGTCACTACATATTTATTCCCTATGGGTGGAAATGCACCTTATTTTAGGCAATAGGCAATGTTTAATAGGTGGCCATTTTTGGTCTCTAACGCGCTATGTGGGATTTTTTGCAAAGTGGGACTGTGATAATCCAAATCTAAAGTTTTCTCTTTGCATTTAGTTTATTGAAAATAATTGAATTTTTGTGTTTTTTTCTCTTATACAAATCGATGGTTTTGCAAACAAAACTGGTAATTAAAGGATTAAAATCCTGAAATTGAATACATTTTTGGTAGTTATGATGAGGACTGATGCTGGTTAAAAGATTTAACTTGGTAAAAGTGGAAAATAATAATAATATATAATATTTTAGGCAATATTTAATATGTGGCCATTTTTGGTCCTTAATGCACTCAACGGTGTTAAAAATCTAATGCAGCACAAGGGTTAACTTAGGGACCACTTACACAACACAGTTCTAACAAAAAAAATAAATAAATAAAAAATACTTAAACGCTTCGGCCGCCCATCCGCACAAAACAGTGGCTAGTGTCTCAAGAACGCACTCCCTGAAATAGGTTTGAAGGGGCAAATGATTATCCGTTTTCTCTGCGCAAACCTCAAAAACGCAAACACTTGAAAATGCAGACGGCGTGCACATGTGCATCACGTGTTCAGTCGATATGTATGTGCATTTTAATTGTGCAGGCGTGTAGTCCTTATTCACAAATTAAACCTCAACAAACTACTTGTCTGGCCTTAAAATGTATATTACATACATTTTTGTCGCGTCTGCATAGCCACGCGACCTGGAATTATTGCAACAATGTTGTATTTGTACAGAGGTAAAGAGAAGGTGGCCTTCACAGGGAAGAGTCTAGTTAACACTTTCAGGACTGCGTTGTTGTCATGTTCAGACACTTGTCCTTCATCACATCTGGATACAGCCTGGATCCGGCGGACTGTGGTAAACCTTGGGATAACCAGAGAGACTAATATTAGCGTAGACGCCATCCTTCATATGATGTACCAAGTACATCAGGATTTATGGGAAGTGTTCCCAGTCCCGGCTGATCTAAACTATGCAGCCTAACATTGAATCATAGAAGTCTATAATGTGTTATCTTTATATACGTTGTTTATCTATTAGTAACTTTGCAACTAATTCTCATTAATTTACAACTGTATGTCAGCTAACTCTTATTAGAGTTTTAGTTGACTGTAATCTTTGGGGTGTTAGGGTTCAGGTTTGTAGAATAAGTTGACATGTATTCGCAAAGTTACTTATATGTCAGTAGAATGTTTGTCACGTTTTGTGTTTTTCTGTTCATGTCTGAGTTTTGTAATTAGTTGTCATTAGCCATGTTTCCATCCACTTGTCAATCGAATTATCTGAAATTCGGTTAAAAAACTCATGCGGATAAAGCTGGTGAAAGTGTGTTTCCATCCAACGGCTTTAAAGCGAATAAAAACCTGTACGTAATGACGTCACATGCTGTTTTGCGATCAAATTGGTATATCGAATTGATTTGAGACATTTTAAGGTGTTTTCATTTATTTTCGCACTGAATCGAACAACATTCAAGCAAACTTTTGCGAACAACGTTTTGTTAGACAAAACGGATCGCGCCAGCTACCAAAAATGATCAATATTTCACAAGTTGAAGTCTAATAATGCTTATGTGCCAGCTGATAGCGACATATGAATGGGATAATGTATGCGAGGCGGTTGTTGGTTGTATTCGCTATAACAACCGCCTCGCTATATATTATCCTGCTTATTAGCCTACATATAAATCAACCAAATAAATAAATAATTTGACACAAAATATTGACTTAAAAACGAGTTTATTGATTTAAAAACGAGTATTGCTTCTGCTAAAGAAAATAGTCTGTTCCGTCTCTGAACTGCGTCCATGGCAACGGTGTGTTATACTAGCAGCGCCGCAGTCTGTTAACTAGAAATAACAGACCACATTCTACATTACAATTCAACCAAGCCACGTAAAAACAAGCAAAACTAACCTAAGAAAACAGCGACGCTATAAACATTGCTATGATGATGACGATGCACGTATGCCCGACGACAGCGGGGGTGACTGTGGTTTGGGAATGACAGCGCTCCATCAGTTCTGGGAGATCGTGGTTCACGGAAACCCTTTGGTTGAAGCATCTTTTTGCTTTGTCCACTTACATCTGTCTTTGTTGACATCCGCCATGTGTGCGCAAACAGACTGGCCGGAAATGAACTCGTCTTCTGACGTGTTGCAACCATGAAAGGGCATAAAACTTAATCGCAATTCATTATTTATTCGGCAAATAACGTTTCCATCAGCTTTTATCGCATTAGCCGTATATCGATCAAGAGAAAATCCGATGAGACCGAACGTATTTCATTTGAGTCGATTTTCATGAAATTTCATCGAATTTTACTGTTTCCATAAGGCATTTTTCATTCGATATCACTTAATTCGGATAAAAACGTGTCGATGGAAACATGGCTATAGTTCAGTTCATGTTTGCGTGATAATTTGATCCAGTTTTCCAGTGAGTCTCATTGATTTATTACTGTCACCTGTTCCTCAGTTAACTCGTTAGTCGTGTTATGTTTCGTTTCCTTGACTAGTCCCAGTGGATTTAAGCCCTGTGTTTGGTTCAGTTTGGGTTTCTGTTATTGTTGTGTTTGGATGGTTGTTCTTTTCTGTGTTTGAGTTCATTATTAAAGGAATAGTTCAGAAGTTGTTTCAAACCTGTATGAACTTCTTTCTTCTGCTGAACACAAAAGAAGATATTTAGAAGAATGTCCGTAACCAAACAGTTGATGGATCCCAGTGACTTCCATAGTATTTTGTTATTTCCTACTATGGAATCAATTAGGTCCATTAACTGTTTGGTTACAGACATTCTTCTAAATAAATGCATAAAAAAATGCCTCAGATTGTCCATTAATTTTGGATCTATCTTCAACTAACATTATTGACTTTCATTTAACTTATGTTGAGTTTAACACATCTGACAAAGATTATGGACACATGGCCAGACATGGGGACTTAATATCACACTATTGGCCAGTTGAAAGTAGTTTAGTCCGAAAGATGACTCTCTCCTAGGAGAAATTACAGGAGTGTTCTTGTGTAAAAATAATGAATATGAATAATGCAAATTTAATACTTTGTTTATTGCAAAATTAGCAGTTAGATTAAACCAGTCCAGTCAGATGGATACTTCTATGATGTCTATGAACATTTGAACTTTTGAAGCTTGAAAGTTCAGATGGGAGGGACATAAATCTCTCAGGATTCATTAAAATATCTTAACAAAAGTCGTGTGATTTTGAAAAAAAACAACAACCCAAAAACACAAGGGTGAGTAAATTATGACCCATTTTTCATTTTTTGGGAAACCGATCCCTTTAATCATCAATTTTATCAACATAAAATTGTTCTGACAACTTTTTTAAGCTAGTTGGGTCAACATTTTGGTGATGTGAAGATTGAAAGTAATTTAATTCTGTGATTTAAACTCCCACAAATTGGATAAAACCACTCCATATTCCTCAAACAACTACGATACTAGCACAAAACTAACAAGATTGTACATGAAAATCAGTAAAACCATGAACACGTCTTTTTATCTCTCTTTTCCAGGAACGATTCCAGGTGAAGAATCCTCCTCACACATATATCCACAAGTTACAGAGTTATCTTGACCCGGCCGTGACCAGAAAGGTGAGTTCTGGTCTTATTCCCTCAGTGTGGACTGGCCTGTGTGTGTGTTAAGGCTGAGATGGATGACCTCAGACACAAAATAGCTCCTGATAACTCAGTTATCTTGGCTACAGTGCTGCCCTTATTGCTACTCTACAATAGTACAGAGAGGAACAGGAGGTATTCTACTTCCTACTGGGGTAAAACTTACTTCTTGTTTGGGCAAACTTGATTCCTGTTATAGGGATCAAATGTTACACCTTGCTTTACAGCTGATTTTTGGTGCAGGGAAATTGTCAACGGGTCACAATTATGAGGAATCTGAACTCAAAACTTCCCCCAAAACAACTGTTTATTGAAAGCGAGCTGTTCTGATGTCAGAGAGATGTACTGTATGAACGCATGATGGCCCAAATTGCACGTCAACCACTTGGCCCAGTGACAGTAAAGTATAAGGAGCAAAGAGGATACGCCTAAACACCAGAGCATCTAAAGATTAGAGTAAAATGTCGTAGTCCACAACCTAGACTCACAAGATTGCAGTTTATTCTGGCCAAGAACTGCCCACTTAGTCAAGAAGTTCACCAACATGCACTGTAAAAGTGACCAACCACAGTTTGTTGGTTTATTTGCAGACCAAATTGAACATTTTCATTTATTCAAATAATGGTTACTTTAAATAAAGATTTGAACTTGAATCTCATATTTTGGTAAATCCAGTTATTAGTTCTTCATCAAAATTTTTTAAGCGCAACTTTCGACTTTCCAGTGTTAAAATGTACAGTACATCAGGTGGTATGTACTGTAAATGGATTGTTGGCGGTGTATCCTTGGAGGTCAGAGTTCCAGTACACAAGAAAAAGTGAGGGTACTTTACAGATTCAAATAGAAGTGCAACCTGCCCACTTCGACCACTGCTTATAATACCTTATTCTGATCACTAAAATGCACTTTGGTACTTATCAACAAACACAAAATCAACAGTGTTTGAGTTTAGCTGATGACTTAAGAGACCTGTTTTTGTTACTTTTTTGGGTGAAATGATGGGCATCCAAGATGTAGGTGTCTTTGTTTCCGCAGTAGTTTCAATTTTGATATTTTTCGGTCAAACCGTTCTTGTCTGTCAGTCAAATAATGGAGGTCTATGGTCACCACCTCAAAGAGCATGCACAGAGAAGTCCAAATTAAACATGATTTGAAATGTTTGTACACATTGATGGCCTAAGACACGAAACGAGCGGTTTGTGTGAGAAAACGAACAGTATTTATGTCGTTTTTACCTCTTGTGTAACCAAAGCCACGTCCAAGTGATCTAAGGGCGCGGGCGCTTTGTGGCAGTGGTTACAAAAGGTAAAAACGATATAAATAATGTTCGTTTTCTCACACAAACCGCTCGTTTCATGTCTTGGGCCATCAATGTGTACTTACATTTACGAGTCATTAAATCATGTTTAATTTGCACGCTCTTTGAGGTGGTGACCATAGACCTGCATTATATGACTGACAGACAAGAACGGTTTGACCTAAAAATATCAAAATTGAAACTACTGCGGAAACAAAGACACCTACATCTTGGATGCCCTTGAGGTAAGCTAAAACATATCAAAAATTAATTTCAAAGTGAACTATCTATTTATGGGGAAATACTTAATGATGACCTTAATTTCTAAGTCAGGGTATCCATATTCTTGTCATTTAGGGTTTTCTTAATTTAGGGGCTTGGTTGCAATGATCCCAACATTTGGCTGCTTCATCTTTCAAAAAAAAAGTTTATTTGCGAACTCTCCATTACACTCGTTTACAAAACAGTCCTCAGTCAAATGCTCAGAACACACGCATAATTCTCTGTCATGATCCGGGATCCATTTAAAAGGAAACATCAACTTGTTCCTGATGCTGGGGTCTTACTGTCAAAGTGAATGTTTATTTACTCTTCCATTTGTCCTGTTGTCAGGAGTAGCTCAAGCATGTGGAGTGTGTCAGAAACTGAACGGTGTCTGTATACTGTATCCAGTTCAGTAATTCTAATCAGATCTATTCGCTTTGATGCAGTGTGATGCAAAACTATGTTTTACAAGCTTTTTTCAAGGTAACTTCAGGTGTCTTTCCAAAAAAGGACACTTGGAGACTCCAAAAGGACACCAAATACCTAAATGATAAAATTTTATATAATTCATAAATTCACCCATAAAAAAAAAAAAATAATACAGTACAAAAGTTTTCAGAATTCAGTCTACAGTATGTGTACAGTGGAACATAGAGCTTGTTTAAATTTTAGACCATGTGGATATGCCAGAAAAATACATATTATTGGATATGCCAAAAATAATATATATACAGACTGATGCATACTTACTGTACAACTCCTGTACGTCACTGCAATCTTCTTTACCTTGATCACAATAATCCGCATCCATCTAAACATCAATAGCGAGATTTGCTTTATCCAGCCGAGAGATGTAATTAGCGTAGCATCTGGCCAGCGGTGGGATGTTTTGATGTTCTTTCAGTCTGTATTTCACACAGCGCTCTTCAGAAACAATCACAGAATATGACAGAGATTGTGTTTTAAAGCTAAACAGACACTGGAATGAATGAATAATTGACTGAAAACGTGCCGTGAATCACTATTTTCTCTGCCATCTCTGATGTAATAAGCCTGGTTTTCTTTATATTAGCACTGTTTTGGACTGATTGTTTGAACGAATTTGCTTACTCTTCATTAGATGGAAAACTTGGCGGCTTAGAATAGAAATATCCGCCTTCCAGGATCACAGGTGCTTGTGCCATTATAGATGCTCAATGTGATAAACTCCCAACTTCTATGATCATGTTCTGCGTGTCGTAAATGTGAATAATGACGTAATCACGTAATCACGCGCTTCAATTATTTTTAACACATTAAGGATTTAAAATTAATCATGTGTGTTAACGGATGGACAGCCCTAGATTAAATATTAAACGTCAGATATTATTGTTTATGTCTTTTATGTGGTTTGGACTCTGAAGGTGTTCTTGAGCTGATCTCATGGGTGTTGCAGCTGACATCCCTGAGCTCAGAGAAAGTACAGAACGAGAAAAAAAAATGGGATGGGGGATCATTTAAAGATGTGATGAAAGAGGACGAAAGACTTTAGACACACATAAAAAGAAATAGACAGTGGGAAATAGAAAGTCCCAGTGAAGGTAGATGATGAATACAATGAAAGTGAAAAAGAGAAAGAGTTATGGCTGCACGTTCTGGCCATGGCTCTTTTCTGCAGACTTGAACAATTGTTACTTTGTGTGCGCCGAGAGCTTTACGTACGGTGCATTCCACACGAGGTTTCCAGCCAATCGGATCGCAGCAGGAAGAGGGTCATTCCAGAGGGTCCTGAAGAATGTCTATGCCATTGATTCCAATCCAGGATGACCTCTCTGGAGAACTGCGTTCTTTTTCCCCTTCTCTTTCCCTCTTTCTCTCTCTCTCTCTCGCCACAGCTGGGAATGCTTAAAGTCGAGGTGGGAGCGTGAGCTCTGCACACACTCTGAAAACACACTGCACTCCACATGTGCCAAACACACCCACGCTGGGAACAACAGAGCACACACTCCCCTATTTTTTTTTCTCTATTGTTTTTATGTGTCTGTGTCTATCCGTTTCTCTTTGTCACTCTCTGTCCCAATTTGCATAGTATCCATCCTTAAAGGATTAGTTCACTTTTGAAAAAAACATTTGCTGATAATTTACTCACCCCTACGTCATCCAAGATGTCCATGTCTTTCTTTCTTCAGTCGAAAAGAAATTAAGGTTTTTGATGAAAACATTCCAGCATTTTTCTCCATATAATGCACTTCAGTGGGAATCAAACGGTTCAAGGTCTAAAAGACACTTTCAGTGCAAACTGCAAACTGTTCAAAGGGCTTTAAACGATTCCAGACGATGAATAAGGGTCTTATCAAGCGAAACGATCGCTCATTTAAAAAAACAAAAAACAAAGTTTAAGTTTTATAAGCTCAAATGCTCGCCTTGCTCTGTGACGCACATTTGTGAACTACTCCTTTAATATTAAAGATTAGAATTGATGTGTACCAAATCATAGTAGGCCTATAGCAAAGTTTGTGGTGGTTGACACAACTTTTTATAAATGTATAATGGCAAGTGAACTTATAATGAACTTTAAAAGTAAATGTAAAATGGCATTTGTTACCCATTTTATTTCTGTAATCTGACATATTCCCAATTGAAACAGGATATTTGGTTAGATGCAATTTTTTTTAGGATTTTATCCACAAGGGATTGATTGGATGATGAAATCTCTATGAGGTTTGTTGGAGAGGACAGGTTAAAAAAGAGAGAATATCACTGACAATATGATAACAAGTCAGCATTGCGTCGCTTCAAATATGTAAATAATATGAACATAATAATTTCATCAAATACACCCAAAATCAATTATTTGTGCTGTGATTGATTCTTGGGTGATTCAAAAATGGATTCTTCAAGAAATAATATAACTGGGTAAATGTAACAGAGATTCACCCAACTCAAATCTTTGCAAGTTTGGATCATAAAAAAAATGAAAAGAATGAAAGCACAGTAAATCACAAATTAGTTTAGGCCTAAGGTAATGGGTTTATTTGGTTGTTTTCTCCCTTTAGTCTCATAATAGGGCTGAGTCCAAACTGTGGGCCCACTTTTGTTCTCTGTAGCCATGGTTACAGTGGCTTTGTGGCCAACCCAATCACGTGTCAGGTGAAATGCATGTGAAAATGTCATCCAATGAGAGGGACACGCTGCTTTTACCAGCTGAACGGGATATGCTGCCAAATCTTAACTCAAAACTGATGCTGCAGTTTTGCAACACTAATAAGACGGCAGCCATGACGATGCCAGGCATTAATAATCAATCCGATTCACTGATGTCAGACACTGAAATTATTGCATCAAAGGGTGTTAGAGAGGGAATGAGAGAAAAAGAGGAAGGGATTTAGACAGCAACAGATAAAAGGAGAGCTAAGACACCCAATTCTAATACTACACTCTAAAAAATGCTGGGTTGTTTTAACCCAATTTTGGGTCAAATATGGACAAACCCGAAATGTTGGGTTAAAAATGTAATGTAAAAATTTAACCCAACGGCTGGGTTAGTCCATATTTGACCCAAAGTTGGGTTAAAACAACCCAGCATTTTTTAGAGTGTATGTATTGCAAGTATGTTGTTTTGATTAAGCAAAATAATATTCCAATACTTGGACCTGTTACGTTGCCATAACACTTTGTCTTGATAACACACACCCATCTGTTGCATAGCACTGTTTACAATTAAGCATAAAGCTAAATCCATTAACTTAAATTCATTTGTTATCTTAAATGAAAATGTTACAACTTAACAATGAAATGTTGTCACCAATTGCCAATCTCTCCTATTTCTTTTAACCTCTCCATTCCCAAAAAAAATTCACAGAGACGCATTTTCACCATCCAATCATCTTGGCAGATCTGAGCACAGTTTGAGATATTCAGTACATTTACATAGACAACAACACTCCGATATTAAGGTGATTGAGACAATACTCTGATTAAGAAACTACCATGTATACTGGGATTTAACAACTACACAATAATATCATTTTTTTTCAGTGTTGACCTGAGCGACTTTTTCTTATTTTGATACCCAGATAGCAAACTGACATTGAATCAACGTGGAAATATGACATCGAAACAACGTTGATCTGACATTGTTTTGCTCATCGAATTAACGTTGAACCAACGTCAGATGCGTCATTCTTTCAAAACTAACGGAAAATCAACTTGAAATCAACGCGTTGTTTCAACGTTATGAAAGCAAACCAATTTTCGATTTCATTTAGCTTTGAAGAATGCCGCGTCTGACGTTGGTTCAACGTTAATTCGATGAGCAAATCAACGTTGTTTCAATGTCATGAGAGACGTCGTTTCCACGTTGATTCAATGTCAGTTTGCTATCTGGGTATTCATTTAATCCCGTTGTTGTCTAGGACAACATGGCATCATGACTTTGCGTAAACATACACGCCACCTTCAAGTCAAGTATATATGCATTTTGAGCTATCCGCGTGTATGTCCACGGCGTAACAAACCGTCATCTTTCGCGTGCATGTCTACGCCGTTAAATGTCCGAGTGATTCCACGTGTATGTACACGCCGTTAAATGTCCGAGCGGAACGAAGCAAAATGTAGATCTACATCTGGGGAGCGATATTTTTTTTTCCTAGGATGGTAGGGGAAGACTCATAAATGCTATTAACCCCAGTGACGGGTAGGTTTAGGGAAGGCTAGGGGTAGGACATATATTTATATATACGGTAATGCAACGTTAAGTCAACGGCATTGATAAACACGCTGAAAAGCGATTATGTGTGTTGATAGCACGGAAAAAATGGAAATACATACATACGCCAGTTCATGAGATCAGTTTGTCTAGGATAATCAAGTAGGGCTGGGTATTGAGACAAATTTCACAATTCGATTCGATTTCGATTCACAAGCTTGCAATTCGATTCGATTTCGATTACGATTCGATTCAATATCGATTATTTTGGATATCAGTTACAATAAATGGCCATTTTTCTCAAGGGAATCAAATCTCTTAAATGCTGTAAACTATGGGAGTCTAGTTGTAGCCTATAGACTTCATTAGCCTAATATGAAGGTAATAATGAACTGTTTTGTAGCATTGATTCATTTACAAGCTGTTTAACTGACGTCTTTCCACGGTTGAAACGCTGATTGAGTGAATCAATGTGACATGATACGGATTTAGATAAGTTGTACTCTATCTTTAACACACTTTCAGATGCTCATTCATGTTTATTTCGCGCTGTAACTGGTATTATTTACCCGGAAGAGAGATCAGCGCTGCTGTTTCTCTTGAGCTGCGCCAGAGCGATCTCACGCCACAGCGCCAAAACACTATTTATGAATAGTTATTATTGAATTTGTTATTAATAATTATTGAATTTGTAAAGAAAATGGACGTAATTTGAAAATTGAGACTTTGTTTTATATCAATAGTAACAAAGGACAAAGATTATTGCGATTTTTTTGGATGCGCGCAGCCGCGATACAATGTTCCATTCATTCAAATGAAACAGGATGACTAATCGATTCTTGAGATTTAAGAATCGATATCGGTTCGTAAAAATGAGAATCGATTTATATCGAGAAACCGATATTTATTACGCAGTCCTATAATCAAGTACCTAATGCCCAGTACACATTATATGATTTTGGGCTGTCCCAGATAAAAGATGACCAATTGTGTTGACGGCTCATAAACGGTGGTCTTATGTCTTACAGTGGGAGAGGTTCAAAAACGTCATTGTGTCATTGCGACTTTAGTCGTCATAGTCATTGCGACTAAAATAGCCTGTGATAATTTTCTGAAAGGGTCATAAATTTAGCATTTCATCATCTCACAGTGTGTTTGCAGCTACGACCTTCATCTATCTTTTATTGTCTAGCCAATAAAAATGCAACATGTAATGGTGTATTAATCACCGAAACATGGTGCTAAATCTAAAACCACTTACCTTAAGATCCATTTGGAAATTGGCAAGCCAAGTTGGCGTCTTTTCCCAATCCATGACCACGTCCATATTCTCCTCCTTTGACTCCTTTTTTCACACAAAACCGCAATTGCCAAACTGCGATTCATCTTGCTCTATTTGTTTACCACACATGCTAACGTTTTATTCTTCTATACTACCGTGCACCGTAGCCTACGACACACTTACATGCCGTACCCAAGTTTATTAGATGCATTTCATACAGTGGGATTTGTAATGATCTTATGGGATTGCTGATTCACAGCGGGCATAATAGATAAACGCTGCAATAAAGACTTTTTTTGTTCTGTCTTCTGCAGAAGTTCAGGAGGAGAGTTCAGGAGTCGACGCAGGTCCTGCGGGAGCTGGAAATCTCATTACGAACCAATCACATCGGGTGAGTTCATCAGTGTGCATGTGTGTTCATTAAATACTGCTCACACTCGAGCTGTGATCACTGTTCTGAGTTACACAGACACTTTCCTGAGTCCTGAAGCGAAACTGTGGCGCTACAAAAGACCTAATGTAATATGAATTCAAGCTGAAATAATGGTGTTTTGTCTGAAGCAGTACATGCACCAGCCAAATATTCTTGACTGGACTTGTCATATTTCTGCCCAGTGAGTTTCACAAGAATGCCAGCCGATAGGTTTTTGCAAGAATCTTTACACAACCTAATCAGGACTATTCTTATCAGTGATGTTGGGTTTTTGAACGAATTGAACCCGGTTCAAAGGAAATCTTACAAGTACTCTGAAAATACTCATGCTTACTGAACACTACAATGCATATGACCACTTTATAAAGTACACTTGTCAAACTGCTCATTAACATAAATATCTAATCAGCCAATCACAAGGCAGCAACTCAATCTGTTTAGTCACAAGGTGTGTTCGACTGACAGTGCCATGCAGACCAGATCAGTGTAGGATCCAAACTCTGTCCTGGAGGGCCACTGTCCTTTTTACTGGCCACAGTTTTACTCCAACTTGCCCTAAATGATTAGTTCACTTCAGAAGGAAAGTTTCCTGATAATTTACTCACACCCACATCATCCAAGATGCTCACGTCTTTCTTTCTTCCGTTGGAAACAAATTAAGGTTTTTGAGAAAAACATTCCAGGATTTTTACATATAGTGGACTTCAGTGGGGTACAACCAGGGTACAATGGGTTGAAGGTCCAAATTGCAGTTTCAAAAGGCTCTACACGATCCCAGTCGAGAAATAATACTCTTATCTAGTGAAACAATCTGTAATTTTCTAAAAAGAATAAACATTTATACACTTTTTAACCACAAAAGCTTGTCTTGCACTGGGATGCGCGGCACACGTGATGTTGGTGGATGTACTGATCTAGTGATTACAAACCGAATGTGCAAAGACTAAGTCAAACGCCATTTCCAAAAAAAAAAAAAAAAAAAAAAAAAGGAAAACAACAATGTCTGGCGATTTTGAAGTTGAAGGAGAAAAAGAGATGGAGTTTTTTGCCCTACCCTACCTATTTGAACCTGAATACGCGTGACCTTTCAATGTGATTGCGTACTGCATGGTGCATCGCAGTGCAAGATGTGCATTTGTGGTTAAAAAGTATATATAAATATATATATATATATATATAAAAAATAATATATTATAAAATGACAGATCGTTTCACCAGATAAGACCCTTATTCTTCGGCTGGGATCGTGTAGAGCCCTTAGAAACTGCATTGAAACTGCAGTTTGTACCTTTAATCCACTGGACCCCATTGAAGTCCACTATATGGAGATTGAAAAATCCTGGAATGTTTTCCTCAAAAACCTTAATTTCTTTTCAAATTAAGAACTTCTTGGATGATATGGGGTGAGTAAATGATCAGGAAAATGTTATTCTAAAGTGAATTAATCCTCTAACACACCTGCCTGAAAGTTTTGAGAATGTCTAGTAAGACCTTGATTTGCTGGTTCAGGTGTGTTTAACTCTGCAGGACAGGGCCCTCCAGGAGCAGGATTAAACACATCTGGTGACATCTAAATACAGCGAGAGCTATTCAAAAGCATACACAACCGTCTGCTTTCTAATACTTTGATGCTATACACTGATCAGTCTCAACAGCGCCAGTAAGTCAAACATACCTATTGTACATTCAATTTCAAACTGAGCATCAGAATGGGGAATTGACTTTGAACGTGGCATGGTTGTTGGCGCCAGACGGGCTGGTCTATCAGAGTATTTCAGAAACTGCTGATCTACTGGGATTTTCACACACCATCTTTAGGGTTTACAGAGAATGGTCTGAAAAACAGAAAATATCCAGTGATTGGCAGTTCTGTGGGTGAAAATACCTTGTTGATAACAGAGGTCGGAGGAGAATGGCCAGACTGGTTCAAGTAGATAGAAAGGCAATGGTGACCACTCGTTACAACTGAGGTCTTCAGGTGGCACTGATAGAGACACAGAATGCGATCACACATGGCTCAATGGTTAAAGGAGATACAGGTTCATAACTCACTATAGACACAAATAAGCTGCAAAACAATTTGTGCTACAAACCAGTGTGATTACCATAATAAATTAAACTAATGGGTAAATATTAATTTTGGAATATCAAGCCAATGAACCAACTCTACTGCTAAATTAACTGGAGGTGGCTAGCCCTGGAAGCCTCGCACATTCGGGGTAAAAATGGCAGCTTTTCAAACCTATCCTGGAGGAAGCCGATGATGATCCGCCAGTGTTTTCAAAGTCTTAGAGCAGTTTGGTTCACAGTAACTCCGTCTCTGCATCTGCTCTGAGTTTGCGTCACTTTAACACGCATTTGGGACCATAGCATTGGCCAACCATCTTCCCCAAATTGCAATGGGAAGCGCTAATTAACAAAAGAGAAGCTTTAGGGCTCCCTGTGGTTTTCCACCAAAAAAACAAACAAAAACAAAACAATTATGGTTAATGTTTGAAAACCTTTACCCTTAAACAGTAAGAGTGGTCCGCAAAAAAAATTATCCACAAAAAATAATTTAAAGGTGCATGTGTAATAATTTTGAATATCTATGAGTATTTATTAACATAAATGCAATATGACATCCATATCTATGTTTCCAGTGGTGTTTAAAGAACTTACTTAATATTCTGTAATGTTTTTATTACCTTAGAATGAGACATTTATATCTACATTACTGCCGGCACCCTCTTCTATGAAGGTCGAAACGTTATGACGTAATGTGCCGACAGCAAACAAACAGCGCTACGGAACGCTTTTCGTTCATACCTTGAAAGAGAAGCAGCAGAAAGCTAGAAGCTAGCCATAGACACCTTGAGTAGTGACTTTTCCTTGTCAGTGGTGTAAAATGTAGTTGTATTGTTTCATTTACATTTTATCCAAAGTGACTTACAATTGCTATATATCAGAGGTCGCACGCCTCTGGAGCAACTAGGGGATAAGTGTCTTGCTCAGGGACACATTGGTTTCTCACAGTGGATTCGAACCAAGGTCTCTCACAGCAAAGGCATGTAAGACATCCACTGTGCCATCACCATCCCATTAATGATTCATGTAAGTTCTTCTCCCTCGCTGTGTTATGGCTTTGCTATGTGGGGATAAATGTGCTGGTTACGTTCGTGAGACAGGTGATTAGTTTTCTTGTCATTGACCGTAAAACAGTATGTTACAGGAATCACCAACCTGTCGATCGCGGTCGACAATTCGATCTTGGAAGCATTTTAAGTCGATAGTGTTTTCAAAATCAGAAAAAAGAGCCTGTTGTTAGCCAGCTAAACTTTTACTACCCTGGGGTGTGTTTCCCGTACAACAACGTAGTTTTGTAATTCACTACCATAGTACGATGCATCGTTGGAAAAATCAACTAGCTAGTCACAAATGTTTCCCGAAACCCACTGTCGCAAAGTATTGTTCAACCATGTTTGTTTCGCATGTGGTGGAGTAATAATACTTTTAATGAAACTGTTTGAGATCCAATTAACGCTGGATTTGTTTTATATAAATTACAGACATGTCATCTGAGGAATATTTCTAATTGTTCTCAGTTGTTTTGCTTTATTACCAGACTCAATATTTGGCTCGTTCTTACATAGCAGAGCACGTTCACACATGCGCACTCTTCAAACACGTTACTTCCAATGTTTTGACAAACTAAAAGACGTAAATTCCATTTGTATTTATTCTAAATAAAAGACACCGGTTGTACTGAATGTCAGCTTGCTTATTTTGCTCAAGATAAGGATTCATTACCTCCAAATGTCATGCAATATAGAAATGATGCCTCTAACCACAGGTCGAGAGCTGTCATTCAAACCACACAACTTTGCGATGCTGTTTGCGAATGTTCGTTGGAACGATGGTTTCGGGATACACCGACTCGTTGAACTATGCTGATAATGACGGAACATGCGACCATAGTTGGCAAACGATGCTTTCGGGAAATGCCCCCCTGTTTGGAAAATATATAGTTGCATAGTTTCATGTGGTTCTTCTCCCTCGCTGTATTATGGGTTTGCTATGTGTGGAGAAATGTGCTGGTTACGTTTGTGACACAATCAGCTGATTTATATTATTATATTATATGTTAAGACCATTGATCCTCACCTGACTATGGCTTTGTAAACTTTATCCATGATGTGGTTTATAATGGACTGTAGTAGAGAAACAGTGACAATGTTACACACTCTTGGCTTAATCTGACTATTCTCTGCTGTCTCAGACGATGATTTGTTTGTCCCGTTTTAGCCACTGTAGCGTCTTGGAAAGGGAGGGGTGGACAGTAGGGATGCACGATATAGGATTTTGGCCGATATTCAATATGCCGATATTTTCAAACTAAATTTGCCCGATGCCGATACCGATACCGATATATTTGTATTTTTTTAAGTGCAAAAAATGCTTAAAGCTTCTATTAAAGTTCTCAGTCAAGAGCAGTGAGTGATTTCCTCTGTGTTTTGTTGTTTTATTAATATTAACCCAAAAAATTTAATTGTCATCATTTATAACTCTCTCAAGTTTCTTTCTTCTGTTGAAATTATAAAAGTTATTTGGAAGACTGAGGCTAACCAAACAGTTGCTGTACTCCAGTGACTTCCATAGTATATTTAAGCACAAGAAAGAAATGAATACAGGTTTGGAACAACATTAGAGTGAGTAAATAATGACAGAATTTTTATTTCTGGGTGCAGGATATGCGGCAGCTCTTTAAGAACTCTTTAAGTCTTTTTAAGAACTGCACTTGATGCGTCTAATATACACGCATTTGACAAGGAGATTTTCTCTGTTTGCTTTCACTTTAGACATAACCAACTTTGTTTATGTAAACCTTGTGCGTATTTGACAGTATCAGCGCAATAAGACTCGGAAGATTAGTCCAGTATGCAGGCGCTGTGACAGGCTTTTAGTTCCTGCGTGTCGGGTGAACGCGCTCAGAAAAGCGGATGTTAGAACAGCGCATCAGCACAGCACGTGAATGATATGTTTACCTAGCAAGACTTTGACGCACATGCAAATAATGAACTTTTGTGAATTGCGGTGTCCCGTGAGTGTAAAGGGGGTTGTACACCGGACGAGAAGCGCCGCGCCGCGTCTAGGACAACTCCAGGTAGCTATCGCACACCGGACCGAACGTGCACTTTCTCATCAGTGTATGGCCAGCAATATTGTTATGTTTAATGACATGAAATGATGAAGATAATAATGTCTGTTCTATGTTATGATTGCTACTATATATACTTGCTATATACTATATATAATTGTTGCCGAGTCTGCAGTCTGAAAACTTTACCTCAGCATCCGTTAACTCAATGAATTGAGAATCTCACCTGAAAATCCAATAACATCAGCTATTGTCATTCAAGCAGCTGATTTCTGTAAGTGAATGCGAAACTAAATGTATATTGCAGCATAGGGCGAAGTCAGGATCTCTCCCTCTACGTTTACGTTACATGTGACTCTCTGCGTTTACATGTGATGTGATGTGAATGTACGTCGCGTTGTACAGTATGTTGAGATGAAGGCGCCAGAATTGAACTGATAGAATGCACGATAGCCTACTATAATTTTTCTTCAAAAGCAGATCGTGGAGAGATTTTAATCGTCCACGATCAAAAACAGTGAGACGCACGCACACCCCTAGTTGGAAGTTTAAGTTGCTGGCGCTCATGCTTCGTTCGTGGTCGTCACGCGCGCATAGGAAACACACCACCAATCGGCAAGGCTCATCGGCAGAAATATTCATATCTATATTCAAAATGATGGTCATTTTAAGCTTTTATCGGCCGATACCGATGTTGTCCCGATATCATCGTGCATCCCTAGTGAACAGTGGGCTGAGCCATTAGTAAGACCTTGATTAGCCATTTCATTATATATATATATATATATATATATATATATATATTTCATCTGGAGTTACGCAAAGGAAGTTTTTAGTTATGTGATATATTTTGGATATTATGAGTTGTATCTCCCAGGATACGTTACGTAAAGCCAAAGTCATCATTATTTCTATGATTTACTTGATGCAAAAAAAATAAATAAAAATAAATTATATGCAAAATATTCTAAAATTGAGACATCTAAATGTATTCTCATTTTTTCACTGCTAAACAGTCAATCTTCAACCTCAGGGTTGAGCAACTCTAACCCTTGAGCTCCACTGTCCTGCTGAGTTTTAGCTCCATTCCTACTCTAGCATTTATTTACTGTTTAATTTATGACACAACAGTAATCTATGACACAACATAACATTTTTATATGTAATCCTGAAGATTTGGGTTAGATTTGATCTGGTTTGGAGAAAAAATTTTAGAAAAAAAAAAAAAAAAAAAAAGTCTTCCAGGAGTAGGGTTGAACACCCCTGTCCTACCATACAATGAGCTGTGTAAAAAATATCTAGTTAAAAATGCAAAGATGTATTTAACTAAATACTGAATAATAATATTAGTTTTACATTTAAATATTTACATTTGCTCCCCCTTGAGTGATCTCTACCAAAGGCACTTGCTTTCAATCTCAGTACCTTCTGAGATTTTGTGAGTTATGAAAATCACACACCCAGTTGCATGCTGGGAACTAGAATTTACAGGAAGTGGAAAGGCTGACGGAAGTCAGCGAGGTCAGGAAAATGTCACAACAGGAAAATGGGAAGATTTGATATTCCAGTAGCAAACAACACACACTCTTTCCTTGTCATTCCCTAAATGACTGTTATTGTGGTTTCATTATTTCAAGGGCAGTCCAGACCAGACAAACATACTCCCAGAGCAGATAGACATACTGTACAGAGATTATAGCTACCATATGCTACTAAACTAGATTACATAAATGATCTAGCTAATCTAGATAAGGCAGTATATCTGCTCACAGAGGGTTCGACAGACAGAACGCTACCACGTAACGCTATCTTGTAACAGAACGCTACCACAAGAGATTCACATCTGTTCCTCATTTTACAATGTTTCCACCTTTTGTACTGTATATAATGTTAAAGTTATATTTTAAGAGATAGCGTACAGCCGGCTCAATTAACGAAAAATACCAATATTGTGCCTTGTCATGCCATTGAATGAAGCTTTTCCAGAATTATGTAATAAATAGGTGAAAAGACCTTAAATGTGAAGAATGTCGTTTAATGGCACCTATCGGAAGTACGAAAATTAAGCATATTTCAAACAACCTTACAAACGGCATTTTGAGCGTAACTTATTCGCAAACATGGGTGCATGTGAAGGCGTGTCTTAAAAGTTAAAAATAGGATACTTTCAATGAAATGTCAACATATTAGGGATACTTTTAGATGTGTTGCTACGTGTCATAAGTGAGCAACTAACTAGTCTAAAACTCTGTGTAGAGCGAACGAGAGTAATAAACCCATCAAATATATCTGCAATAGGAGGATTTTTTATATATATATTTTTTGGCTTTAAAATTGAGGTTTATACACTGGACACATCAAAGTAAACATTATAGCAGCGGCACATTTGTCTTTCTGAACTGGTGCATGGTGATGCTGTAAGGCAGTAGTTCTCAACCCTGGTTCTGATGCCTGGTCCTGATCTATAAAGAGTAAAATGAACGCGGAAGCAATGTTGTAGTTAATGAAATAAAGTATATTTACTTTTCAAGTGAGGATTGACCATTAGTGAGGACACCTGTGGTCAACAAGCAGAATCACTGAAGATAAGACTGAAAAACAGCAAGAACTGAAAAAGATAAGAGACAAGCAGAAACACAACTACAACGACTCACAGCCTCAGAAAAAAACAATATTATCTCACTAGAGGACGCTTAAACAACTCCACAAAAAGCATTGCCATGTTAACTATTACAAACCAGTTTGGCTTAATTTGTTTTATATGGTACATGCACACAAGTGCTTGACGTCGGTTTGAAGTCACCATTGTGGTGATTAGTGTTCTCTTTAGCGGCACTTGGTCCTTGATTGGACATTCATTGGTTAAATTAATTTGTTCGGCAATTGTTGAAAGTGCATGCATTTTGTCACAGTTATCTGGACTCATTCATCTTTAGTTTCACTTTCATGGACTCTCATGCTGAGTCTCAATTTTTAACACTTTTTACTCGTGTTTGTAGTCCCTCTTCCAAAATGCAATGGATTGTGGGCAATATTAGCTTTTATAGTGCGCACGGACCACACTTCGAAAATCCACCGGAAATAGTAGATCATGCGGTGACTTCCTTACCTTTACTCTATGTTTGTCTGTTGTTGTTGTTGTTGTGTGTGTGACTCATCGGAGTTCCTAAATGAGCAGGAAAGTCTTTAAAAAAAAGCAACTTTCAGTTTTTAAATTTAATTATCAAGTAGTTATTAACTGTAAGAAAGAGCTCTTCGTATAACCCCTGTTATTGACCAAACTAAGACCAGACCATAACCAAACTGCTAATGGTTTTTTGTTTTTCTTTCTTTGTGTACGGATCCTTTGAAACAGGAGACGAATACGTTTATCCTTTGAAACTTTGTACTAGTTTAAATGTGTTCTTTGTTATTCTAAACTCCAGATGACCATGATTAACATAATCATGTTTAAAACTACTAAAATGTTTAGTTCTACTTTTAAAAGAGGTAGCAAAAGAAATTACAAAGTTATTATATATTACAATAAATCATGTTTTAATATTATATTGTTTTTCATTACATGTGTAAAAAAATAACATGTAAGCAAAAAAAAAATGTTGTCCCCAAAATATTGCTTGCATACTCAAACTCAACCCCGCAAAACCATGCTGGTGAACCAGCTTTACGAACTCTATTTCCCTTGAGAACAGCGTGGGGGTCATTTACCCTTTTGGGGGAGATAAACCTGTGAATCTCACACTAACGTCGGTTGGAATTATGGAAATTTGTTGCATGTTTGTCCAGCAAGTAAGACTGGAATTACTGACGAGTGACAACTAGTTTTAGGCAGTTCAGATTTGGTTCTTTATTTTGGAAACAACAACTGATCAACAATAACTCTATTTATTGTGGACTTTGATCTTTGCAGACGTTTTACATTCACAAACAGCTACCACTATAACACACTACATGAAAGGTAATATCTAAAAAAAAAAAAAAAAAAAGCACAATAGAGGCACTTTCACAATATGATCATGTGAGCTAGTTTCAAATTCCATAGTTGCCTCATACTGCTCCTAACTTACAGATAACTACATGAACTCTTACGGTATGAGTCAAACTGCTTATTAGAAAATGAAAAGAAATAGAGACATAAGTACTTTTTAATTCAGAATTCTATTATCACAAATGAAAGGTTTTCAGGTTCTGGCCTACTTTTTACTGGCAAAAAAAGGAGGTGAAAACCAGCTTTTGATTATTTCTGGGATCCTTGTGGTCTTTGTCGGTGTGTATGTGTGGGATGTCTCTGCTTGTCTTTGAAGTATCTCTCATTGCTGTAGCTCTGAGGGAGAAATCCAGCTACATGAAACCTTTGCTTTCAATCTCTGAACTGAGTCGACGCTGTATTTTTAAGATACTGAGACGCCGTTCCATGATACATATTTCATGATGTCTGTCTCTGCATGTAAATGCAGTTTTTGAACACACTGCTCTATAGAGTCTCTTGGATTGTCTAGTTTAATTAATGCATGGTTATTGATATGATGGTACTGTATGATGAAGAACAGTAATATAATATTATTAATAAAGAATAAGTTGCTGTTCCAACTTTTGGAAATCAAAGATATCGCCACATCACTATAGTAGGCTATTACAACTGTATTTTTTTTGTAATGGTGTCTCTCTCTTCTCTTTCTTTCTCTCTCTCACTTTCTGTTTAGGTGGGTGCGGGAGTTCCTGAATGAGGAGAATAAGGGTTTGGATGTGTTGGTGGAGTATCTTTCGTTTGCACAGTATGCTGTCACGTAAGTCACCCGTGATTGTACCGAACATGAACACAATGAGCACAATGGCTCCTTTCACTCAGTCCGCTTCTGTGTCTGACAGCATGCCTTACTGCTGCTCTGAGAGGGCCGGCGTGTGTGTGTGTTAGAGAGTGTGTGCAGCCTGTTCACTAAGATCAGATCAAGTCACAAGATCCCATTTACAAACAAATAGCTCTTTACAACCTGATAAGAAATTTAGTTTTAGTGTTTTGGGAAAAAAAACAAAAAAAACTTTTATCAATACAAGACTCTAGTCTTGTGCTCACCAGGACTACATTAATATGATAAAAAAAAAAATACAGTAAAAACAGTTATATTGCAATATTTTACCATTTAAAGGATTAGTTCACTTTTGAAAAACTTTTGCTGATAATTTACTCACCCCCATGTCATCCAAGATGTTCATGTCTTTCTTTACTCAGTCGAAAAGAAATTTAGGTTTTTGATGAAAACATTCCAGGATTTTTCTCCATATAATGGACTTCAATGGGAACCGGATGGTTCAAGGTCCAAAAGACAGTTAATAACTGTTTCAGATGCAGCTTCAAATGTCTTTAAACGATATCAGACGATGAATAAGGGTCTTATCATGCGAAACGATCGGTTATTTCAAAACTTATTCCAAAAATGTAACTTTTCTAAGGACAAATGCTAGCCTTGCTCTATTCTGTGAGGCGCGTTTGTAACGTCACGTAATACGTAATTACGTTCAAAAGGTCACGGGCGACGTAGCCGGAAGTACAGAATCAAAATCGTCCGACATCGTTGTTTTACCTTTTAATTCCTTTTTTTGTAAACGGCGTTTGAGTTAGTTTTCACGTTCAACCTATGCGTTCAACTTGTAAACACTCTGACTCTGTACTTCTGGCTACGTCGCCCGTGACCTTTTGAACGTAATTACGTATTACGTGACGTTGCAAACGCGCCTCACAGAATGGAGAAAGGCTAGCATTTGTCCTTAGAAAAGTTACATTTTTGGAATAAGTTTTGAAATAACCGATCGTTACGCATGATAAGACCCTTATTCATCGTCTGGTGTCGTTTAAAGACATTTGAAGCTGCATCTGAAACTGTTATTAACACTATCTTTTGGACCTGAACCATCCCATTGAAGTCCATTATATGGAGAAAAATCCTGGAATGTTTTCATCAAAAACCTAAATTTCTTTTCGACTGAGGAAAGAAAGACATGGACATCTTGGATGACATGGGGGTGAGTAAATTATCAGCAAAAGTTTTTTCAAAAGTGAACTAATCCTTTAAACTTGAGCCAACCAGCCCCGTGACGTCAACTGCACAATGGCGGCGCCCTGGCGGCGAAAGATACAAAGTTTTTTCTTTTTTTGCTTCTAAATGTTTACATTTGTAATGTTTCTTATATAATTGTTGATTATATTGGAAATCCATCTTGTAAATCACTGCTTCATTTCCCCTTTAAATTATAATGGATGGATGCACTTTTTTTGAGCTTCAAACCGATGGTTGCAATGCACTTCCATTATATATTATTAATATAACTCCGATTGTATTCGTTTGAAGTCATATACACCTAGGATGGCTTGAGGTTGAGTAAATCATGGGGGAATTTTCATGTTAAAGTGAACTGCTCCTCTAAGTACATTTATTTTGTTATTTAAAAAAAAATAAATCGGATTAACATTTTTGCAGTGTGCATATGATCAGAAGTCCCATGGCCACAGATAAATGAAGTATAAAGGATATATGGGAATTCTCTTTTTGGGTTACTCTTATTCTAAGGATCTGTTGTTCTATATTTCACAGGTATGATGGTGACAGTTCTGAGAACAGCACAGATAACTCGGTGGATAAATCTAAAGCCTGGAGTCGATCGATTGAAGATCTGCATGGAGGAAACAGCCTCTCATCAGGTGTCACAGGCAACAGCATCTCCAGAACCAGCAGACATTCAACGTTAAGGTGTGAACATGAATCGACACAAACATCCAGACCCTGATATTATCTTATATTTCTAAACTGAACGCGAAATGGTGTGTCCGACTGTGATGTGGTGTGTACGGACTTCATGTGATTTCTGAAAGGCTCTTTTGTATGGTCATGAGGACTGTAAGACTTTAAATGGCTTAGGAAACTGTGCACCACGACGGAACACAGTCGACGTGTGTCTGTCTGTCTGCCCGCTGACTCACAGGACTGGTTTAGATATTTTTATTCTGATGAGGAATGGGAAAACTGACACATCACCATCATATGAGAATTAATAGGAACTTCCCTGTCTGTGATTTAGCAGCCTGATGACGGGACAGACGTATTTACAGTGAGCCTGAGCAGAATGGGTTCAATATGCTAAGCTCCCTGTCATTTGAATTGGATTAAGGTCGAACTCTTATGGAATTCTGCTCAGTTGTTGTTGTTTTTTTTTCTCTGGGTCACATGTCAAAAGCTTGCAAATTTTCAGTGCAGTATCTGTACAGTAGATGCATGTGTCTTCAACAATGATTAAGACAAAGCAAAGCCTGACCCTGACACCAAAGACTTAACCTGGATGACCAAGTTTTAAAAAATAAATATGGGTACACATTTAGTCTTTATATTATACTGGTCAAATTTGACAATGGTCTTGTACTGCAGTGGCTTAGATTCAGCATTACTGGTTTCCAATGTCATTTTGAATGCTAGAAATGCTTTCATAGTGTCGGTCACCCATGCTACATTTTGGGTTGTGCCCTTAAGGCCCATTTTTTCAGTTTTAAACGGGTCATGAATAAAGATATTAAATTTTTCTTGATCTTTTGACATATTTGTACTATAAAAATATCCTATACGTTTCAGAGCTCAAAACTTAGTACAAAAGCAGATTTAATGAAAACAAGCTGCCAAAATGACTTATTGACTTATCGGATTTTGTTACATATTATTATGTCATATTGTGATGAAAGACTACGGAGACCCGCACATGACATGCAGGAAAAAAATGTGCATGATTTATACATTTACAGAACGAATTAGTAAATCAAGCAGATGATTTTTTTTTATTCTTGCATGGCTTCGTTAAAGACAATCTGTTCAGAAGAAGAACAACACCTACTTCTACATCATTGCCTCTTTAGCCCCACCCACTGATTCGCGCATGTCATTTAGTAGTAAATACGAAACGCATGCAAACACAGGATTACTACAACAACAAACCGATATAGATGAGGATTACAAGAGTTTTGAGTTGCTAAATTGTGGGAAAAAAAACAGTCTTTGAATTGCTTTTCTTATACAACATCCTAACATCAAGAAAGCGTGAATGAATTTATTATTTATTATTTTTAATACATTTCCAGCCACATTGTCTCAGTAAGACTTTGTGCTATTGCTTTGTATGTTACAGATCGTTTGACAAGTACTCACTTTACTGAAAATGATGAACGATGAATATAAGAACAATGGTCATTACATTTATTCATAATTCATTTACACAAAACACCATAAGTTATCTTGTCAACTATAACTGTGTTAACTCCAAGTACTTCCAACTTTATTTACCACAAGAAAGGCTAGCAAGCATATAAAATATGCAGAAATGTTTCACTATGTACCGAGATAAACACCTTTTTGTAGTGTCTTTGTTTTAACACTAATATGATGTAATACAATTGATAATACAATTGAGTGTTTGCTTATCTGCAATATGTCTCTAGGACATTTTCTGTTAGATGTCATATAGACATTTAGAAGATGACTTTAAGATGATTAAGATTTAGAATGCATGTAAAACTCCTTTTTCTAAGACTAACCCAGACAGCAAACTGACATTGAATCAACGTGGAAACGACGTCTCTCATGACATTGAAACAACGTTGATTTTGCTCATCGAATTAACGTTGAACCAACGTCAGACGCGGCATTCTTCAAAGCTAAATGAAAATCGAAAATTGGTTTACTTTCATAACGTTGAAACAACGCGTTGATTTCAAGTTGATTTTCCGTTAGTTTTGAAAGAATGACGCGTCTGACGTTGGTTCAACGTTAATTCGATGAGCAAAACAATGTCAGATCAACGTTGTTTCGATGTCATATTTCCACGTTGATTCAATGTCAGTTTGCTATCTGGGAAGTTATCAGATGTTTTTACACAGCAGATGATTTCCAGATGACATACCTGTGCTAAAAACACAAGGAATAAATATAAATAAAGATTACCACTGTCGCAGACTGAGGTATTGGTAGCCTGGGAAAACCTAGTCTGGTTTTAGTCTGGTTTTAACCAGGCATAGTGTATTGGTATTTGAGGTATAGGTTCAGTGTCTTCTGATTCAGGATCAGACTCAATAATGTATGGCTGAATTTCACTAGTTCACATTTTTCAAGCTTTCAAAACAATTCCACAGGTATATTGGCAGAGATGTTGAAATGTATTTTAATATTCAATATTCATAACCCAATCACAGCGGCTTGTTTACTTCAAAGTCTTGGATGTGGCACTCCCATCGAAAAATGGGGGGTCAAAAACAGGATAGAAAATATCAAAATGTTGATCTTTTCATGTGAAAATCTTGCTAACATTATAAGTTGACCACAGAGAACATTATAAAATTCCCCAGCAGAACAGCAGACATTCTAACTGTATAAAACTTATTAAACAGAACATTATCACCATTTGTTATCGATGTATAGACCATTTCACAAGATGTAAACAACACTGGTCCAGAAGCACTTCCTGTTTCAGTTTGTAACTGTTTTCTTTATTTCACATGTAAAGAAAACATCTTAAAGATGTTTGTTTAACTTTTTGATTCAGTTTTAAATGTTCTGTTGGTTGTATTTTATCCCAGCTTTTATGTAGTGTTAAAAAACGGAAACAGGAAGTGCTTCTGGACCAGTGTTGTTTACATCTTGTGAAATGGTCTATAGTTATTGTTATCTTTCTTCGTGTCCGCAGGCCATTATGAAGAATTAAACGTTCTGTTCATACAGTATGTGCTATTCATTTCTTTAGGTGTGCAGTATATACATTATGTGTTCTTGCTGGAACGATGAACTGTTTTACAGGTTTTGTGAAATGAATGTGTGTAATTAATGCAGTTGTCACTCTGTCTGCAGTTTGCTGTTGTGCGTTCCCATCTGCGACACAAGGCACGTGTTTTCCGTCCTTCAGACAGCCTCCTTTCCTCTCCCCCTTATGTTTTTCAATGTGCTGTATTATGGAGCTTAGATTAACAGAATGAGTTCAGTTGCTAAGTAACTAGCTGTACCTGTCAGGCATAATCTCTGATTTCACCTGTTTATTCAGATCACATGGCTTTGCGATTGATTTATTAACCATTTTTTTTCACCACTGTAATCTCTGCAGCCAGTGGTGTAAATTTGTGATCCATAGTTCAGAGTTTCTGCTCACATGTAGTAGTTTCGTTCCCACGTTGTCCTTCTGCTTCTAGTATTTTGTAGGGTTAAATCTTGTGCTGTATTTAATATGTACAAGAATAATTCTCAAATTTCCCATGCCCTCCTGAAGAACAAAGACTCATCCACAATGTCCAAAGTGCTCACAGAAACAAGGGTACGTCTGCTGCATTTACTCAAAGTTCTAGATTTTGATAGAATTCTGTAATAGTATTGCACTAGATTGAGTGTGATACCTACTGTTAATATAACTTACGCATAACACTTTCTATGAAGCCTGTATTTATAAAACACAACCAGGGAATATTTTTGGCATTATAATGTACATAATGCCAAATATATGTTGTCTCCTATCATGAATGATTGTAAGAACAGTTTATAATACATAATACTAGTGGTTGTTATAACTTTTAAGATTTATAGCACAAAGAACACTGTGTAACTGTATATCCACTTAAATTATAAGAGATTATATTTCCAATAGTTATAATCAATCAAGTTGTATTTGTTAACATTAGTTAATGCACTGTGAACTAGCATGGACAAACAATGAACAACTGTATTTTTATTAAAGGGAATACTTAGGATTAAGCTTTGCAATAGTAGAACCCCTGTTGTATTTTCGAATTACCATGCTTTCCACCCTCATATCCCCCTGAGACGAGAGATTTATGTATGTTTTGTCTGGAAAAAATCCTCAGATGACGCAAAATGGTGATTTTTGCACCATCTGAGGATTTTTTGTCCAGAGGCTAAAGACTACAGTCAGTAGTAGGGTCTGTCCCGCATGTTCTCAACCCGCCCATAGAGGGTGGGATCTCACTCACAGAATGAACACATAGTGTCGGCCATCTTTTATTGGAAGCTAAGCTAGCAGGCTCTTGTTCTGTGGAGAAAGATGAATAGTAGGGGTTACGAGCCTCTTTTTCCCGGACATGCCCAGCCGTCGATGTCCGGGATTCAGCTTTTGCTTTTTGCAGTCGCCATTCATTGTTTATATGCACATTCAGTCTGATTGGTGAATCTGATTGTAGTGTTTACATGAGTGCTAAACAAGTGATCGGTTGATGTGCGTTTTAACATTGCTAAGAAAATTCCCGCTCCTCTGCGAGAGATACGATACCGGTGCGTCTCACAGGTGTCGCTCATCGGTAATCACGCCACTGGCCTCGCGCCATTCTCCCTCACTGATCCTGCTCGCCACAGTAAACATAATGAATGGCGAGTGTAGAACGCAAAAGCCGAATCAGAGACATTTTGGGCGATCTTGAAACACATTTTCAGGGAAAAAATCATCACTAGACTCATTAGTAGCCTACACTTGTTGTTTAACTACTGCGCTCTGTTACTGGTAGGTGTGGCCTCCTAGGGCAGCGAAGCAAGTGCATTCTGGGAGTTGTTGTCTTTCATCCACATAAGCCAAGAATACATTGTCTTCTTTTTCTCAGTCTAGAAAGCTCCAAATTCAAAAATAATTTCACATATCTTCTACATAAATGACCCATTTTATATACACATTCATCTTTCCAGAGGTGAAGTATCCCTTTAACTAACATGAACAAAGATTAATAAATATACTGTAAAAAATTATTGCTCATTGTTAAATGAAACCTTATTGTAAAGTGCTACCCATATTTGTAATATTATCTCATAATTTGGCAGCAGGTATATTAGGCTGCTGTCACTTTAAGACCTGACGCATGGATCCATTATACTGGTACACACGTGTTTTCTTTCTCAACTGTTTACGTTCGCTTAAAACATAACTGACTGTTTACGTAAATACTCACCAAGACCGGCATTTTTGTGTGTGTATTTGACTGTTTCAACGCAATAAGCAGCGAGAAAATTAGTACTGAGATGTCCGCCCTGTGGGTGTGGGCACACAACACATTCTCACCCCAAGGCGTCACCTTTGACCATGCTTCAATATTTGACGTTTTAGGCGCCCTTTAGCGTCACTTACATGACGCGATCCTACGGCGTCATCTAACTGACGCTAAAGGAAAGCGTCAGTTAGAGGACGTGGTTAGGTTTAGGTGTGGGGTGGGGGTAGGGTACACACAATCCTAGGGCGTCATCTAACTGACGCTAAAGGGCGCCTAAAGCGTCAGATATTGAAGCATGTCCAAATGCTTCCCAAGGCGTCACTTAACTAACGCCTTGGGGGTAAGAATGGGCTGGGGCACAACATCTGTAGGAATGAGTAAAATTATGTTTAATACGCACAATTCCTTGCCGAAATTAGAGCCCTAAAACACCAACAATATTTATCTGGAGCAAGTGAAACAAGTGAGTGAGGAGAGGCGGGTTTGTGTGTCACTCGCTGTCAGAGAGATGTGAGAGAGAGAAAGTGCAGCTGGTATAATGTTTCTATTTTAAGGATTACTCGAAGCATTTCAGATATTTGTATAGGAAAAATATATTTTTGACAACACTACATTGCACTTTTTTATGTAGATAGAATATATCTATTCTATAGATCTTAATGTTAAGATATGAGACACAATATAACTAAAAAAAATATTCAGTTCAAGTCCTTTAGTCAGTCCTTTAAAAGAAGCAATGTTCTAAGTTTAAAACAAGTAGCTTGGAGCATCGACTTTTACAACTTCACAAAGAACGTGTTCAAGCGTGTGTGCTTGTGAAATCAACTGACAGATACGAGTCTCATCAACTCATTTGTAGTGATGGACTTCCGTCTTTGTGGCAAGATACTGTATATGTATGTGCATTAAATACACACTGTTTGGAAAGTATCGCCACAAGATTACTCATTACAAAGCATGTGACGAGTGTAAAAAAAACAAAAAAAAAACTAACCTTGTCTTTGTAAATTTATATCCAGTCGTTCAAGTCCTTTGTCAGAACAGGGATGTTATGTAACTACAGTTTATGAAGCAAACTCTACCCTGAGAAAAACATTTATAGCACATCACCAGACAATCATCCATCTACAAAAAGGATGATTTGGACAACTTACCGTCCAGTCAATCCACATTTGTACGCTTTACACATTAGTCAAAGAAGCTTATAAAACAGCTCTTTCTTATTTGATAGATTCAAGTGCAGTTAAATATTAATATACTGAATATTAATTTCCAAATTACACATTTAGGGGTTAAAAAGCTAAAAAAAAACAAAAAACACAAAAAAAACATGTGTTCAAATTAATTATTAAAAGGTTTAAACAAAACTTCACATATTATATATACGTACGCTGCGCAGTACGTACACAGTGGATAAGACACATGCCTTTGGTGTGAGAGACTCGGGTTCGAATCCACTGTGAGACGCCAATGGGTCCCTGAGCAAGACACTTAAGCCCTAGTTGCTCCAGAGGCGTGCGATCTCTGACATATATTGCAATTGTAAGTCGCTTTGGATAAAAGCATCAGCTAAATGAATAAATGTAAATCTAAATGTAAGCATCAGGGTTCTGCTTTTAAACCCCAAGATCCGATTGCACCAGCTGGACGGTTGTAAGAATAGGCTGGACATACAATATTTTTTAAATACTGGGTAGAATTAATATCTGTTGCAACCATCTAAACATGGCACACGTCTGAGACGAAATCGTACGCTTAGTCAACGGTACGTGTAAAGTGAAGAGTCATGTCTTCGTCAGAATAGTCTGTAAATGAATTGAGAATTAATTGTTACTGTAGATGTGAATTGCACTGCACACTACAGACACAGGTAACACAAAATGTATCTTTATGTCGGAAATATTAAGATATCTGGGATTATTAGCAGAAACTGTATACCTTGCATTACCTTGACAGCATAAAATCTTGGAAATTACATTTTAAGTCCATTTACAATAAGCGATCTTTAGCCAGTGAATCGTTTAAATTAAGTTACTTTAATAGAGTGCCGAATTGATAACATCACTTTGTAGGACAATTCGGATACTAGCGGCGCATGGGTTCCCTCGATCGAAAGCGCTATACAACTTCCCCATAGACTTTTGAAAAATCGCAAAAAATAAGTGACCCTTACACGTTTTGTCTATCAAGATAATCTTTACAAGTTAATCCGAAATGTGTACATTTTGAAGCCTATATATAGATTTAAAAAACACAAGCAGACACAATAAAGTTAAAAAATAAAACACAAGCAGGTTATAACTGTGTGTTCTATGTCATAGATCAAAACCTGAAAATATTTAGAGGCTTTGCTCACCACAGACCTTATTTCAGGCGATTTAGCAAAAACCCATTCAAAAATCCCATAGACTTTAGAGCGAGGGAACCGGAAGTGCTAAAATGCTAACTCAGTTCCGCGTTTTGGCCTACAGAGGGACATCGTAACTTCGGCACTAGGGCTGGGTTTTGAGACAAATTTCACAATTCGATTCGATTCACAAGCTTGCAATTCGATTCGATTTCGATTCGATTCAATATCGATTATTTTGGATATCAGTTACAATAAATGGCCGTTTTTCTCAAGGGAATCAAATCTCTTAAATGCTGTAAACTATGGGAGTCTAGTTGTAGGCTTCATTAGCCTAATATGAAGGTAATAATGAACTGTTTTGTAGCTATACAAACACTTAAATTACACTTTTATTTATTTTTATAATAAGAAGATTATATGAAATATAAACATTTAAATGGTGGCTGTCATAAAAACTTGCTAGATTTATTCAAATATGCATTAAGAACATTAAGATTATAATGCATTTGTAATATGGTGTATATATTTAGCAAAATGCTCCTCTCTAGAGTTATTTTTCCTTGCTGACTAACGGGTTTATGTGGGTTTTCTGAGGTAAATATGACGATACATGACATTGATTCATTTACAAGCTGTTTAACTGACGTCTTTCCACGGTTGAAACGCTGATTGAGTGAATCAATGTGACATGACACGGATTTCGATAAGTTGTACTCTATCTTTAACACACTTTCAGATGCTCATTCATGTTTATTTCGCGCTGTAACTGGTATTATTAACCCGGAAGAGAGATCAGAGCTGCTGTTTCTCTTGAGCTGTGCCAGAGCGATCTCACGCCACAGCGCCAAAACGCTATTTGTGTTTTTGAATTTGTAAAGAAAATGGACGTAATTTGAAAATTGAGACTTTGTTTCATATCAATAGTAACAAAGGACAAAGATTATTACGATTTTTTGGATGCGCGCAGCCGCGATACAATGTTCCATTCATTCAAATGAAACAGGATGACTAATCGATTCTTGAGATTTAAGAATCGATATCGGTTCGTAAAAATGAGAATCGATTAATATCGAGAAATCGATATTTATTACTCAGCCCTATTCGGCACTCTATAAGAACACATAACATAATTAACCAAGGTAAATATGTATGTTGTGCATCTGCATACCTAAATAACATAAATTATTCAGATTTCACAATGAACTCTTTGACATTTGCCATAGTCCTGTATGTAACTTGCTCACACTTTTAATATGCAGAGACATTACATGCTTAGAAGAACATTAAATAACAATTTACATGCTGACGTTTGTGTTGTGAGAATGTACAGGGACAGGATCTGCGCCTGGACCCATGAAGTGGGCACACATGTAGAATTTTCATTTTGTTTTTAAACTCTGACCAATGACGGATCACACAAATTGACTTTCTTGTTATCAGCGGGATGTTTCTTAAGATTCATGTTTTAATTATCCTGATCAGTTCTTTCATTAGCGCTGTTCTCTAAAACATGTAGCCTGGAGCATCAACTTTAGACATTTTTAAAAGAACGTGTTTAAGCGTGTGTGCTTGTGAAATCGCCTGATAGATACGAATAAGGAATATTGTGTTCCAGATGAGCACAGTCATACATCCGGATATGTGACAAAGACATTACACACACACACACACACACACACACGTTTTACTGTACTCTCTGCAAGAGCTTCTATTGTAGATCCTTGTGATGTTCTGGATGAAAGACAACCACATTTACACTCTCACTAAAGTCAAAGTTGATACAGACCACATCACAACAGTGACTCAGCCGTGTTCTCCTATGAATCAGTGTTGACTAGGGGTGTGCAATATCGACAAAAGATTTTTTCTTTCATAATAATTACGCAATTTTTCTGAGTGTGTTGATCTGATGTCAGTACCTTTACTGATTTTGGTCTGTCGTGGACAAGCTTCTTATGAAATATATTCATATTCTGTACAGTGATGAGTTCACAGCAGTGACTGAAATTAAAGGAGTAGTTCACTTTAAAAAAAAAAAAAAAACTTTTTCTGATAATTTACTCACCCCCATGTCATCCAAGATATCCTTTCTTTTTTCAGTCGAAAATAAATTAAGGTTTTTGATGAAACCATTCCAGGATTTTTCTCCATATAATGGACTTCAATGGGAACCAAACGGTTCAAGGTCCAAAAGAAAGTTTCAGTGCAAACTGTTCAAAGGGCTTTAAACGATTCCAGATGATGAATAAGGGTCTTATCAAGCGATACGATCGCTCATTTAATAAATAGTTCGAACTCGTTCATCAAAATGAACAAATCTTTTCCAGAGTCAATTTGTTCATTTCGTTCAGTGAATGAACCAAATGACACAAAAAAAGATTTGTTCATTTTGATAAACGAGTTGGATCAGGACAGTCACAAACGCGCATCACAGAACAAAGCAAGCCAAGCATTTGAGCTTATAAAACTTAAACTTTGTTTTTTTTTTTTTTTTTTTAAATGAGCAATCGTATCGCTTGATAAGACCCTTATTTATCATCTGGAATCGTTTAAAGCCCTTTGAACAGTTTGCACTGAAACTTTCTTTTGGACCTTGAACCGTTTGGTTCCCATTGAAGTCCATTATATGGAGAAAAATCCTGGAATGCTTTCATCAAAAACCTTAATTTCTTTTCAACTGAAAAAAGAAAGACATGGATATGTTGGATGACATGGGGGTGAGTAAATTATCAGCAAAAGTTTTTTTTTCAAACTGAACTACTTTAAGTTTTTCCTATCCGATAATATTGTGAAATATACATGATCCATTTTTTTTTTTTTTGTACTGCAGAAATGGCATTGAAGCCGCATCTAAAAAAAAAAAAAACTTTTATTAAATCATATGTAAACCGCCAGGAGCTGATAGGCAACTCACACACTGTATCCAAAATTGAAAACCTCCCTCTATTGAATGAAAAAGAGTACGCCAAAAGAGTAGTATGTCTGAATACATAGCATTAAAAAAATATAGTATGTGAACAGTCCCCGGATGATCTACTTCTGCTGAGATTCTGAAATGTGCATTCGATAGACACTTTATATCCCACGAGGCCAGAGAATTTATGAATGGCAGTGAAGCGACACAATTGACAATGTTTCATTCACACCACCCATATTCATACTATATAACACATTTTTTAACAGTTTTAAAGTAAATTCGAAGTGAAATGTAGTACGTACTCAGACAGAATGCAATTTCGGACGCAGTGACTGTCTTTATGAGCGAGTCATTGAATCACTCAACCAATTCTTTAGATTGGATCATTGATTCTTTTAAAAAAATGCCTATTAATTCAGAAGGCGCACACCAGTTCAGTTACTGTTTTCATTGGCGAAATTGAGCAAAACAGACAATATTGACAATAATTTCTAATATCTAACTCAGATTATTTAATTCTTGTTTACTGAACTGCTGGATAAATTCCATCACATTTGGAATCTTGCTAGTATTTGTGAAAACAAGCATGCTGGCTCATGTGATATTACTTAAATATATCATATTGAGATATAACAAAAGCGAACAGAATAGGCTACATCTATAAAAACATGAACTATCAATGCGTGTTTTTTTTTCCAAATTCAATGACAAATTCAAAAAGTTTTCACATTAACAAAAATGATGATATTATCATAGACTACATATCGCACAACACTTGTGTGGGCTGTGTGTTCATGTTCGAGTGTGTTACTGAATGAGTTCTCAGCATTGAGCACAAATCATTGCCCCAGGCACTGCTGCATTGTGTGTGTGTGCTTTCGGAAAATCACGCCCAGCCCGTCTTGTGATAGTCCTGAAAAAGAACTGTGTGCCCATTGTGTTAGATTGTGTGTAAACCTCATCTAGTTTATTTGTGTGTGTATTTGTTTAGATTTCTCTGTAGATTTCTTGTATATCTGAATGCCTTTATCTACAGAACCAGTCATTTATAGCATAATGTATATATTTTTCTAACGTGTATGTTTTATACCTGTTTGTGTGTGTGTTCTTTGTGTGCATCTGTTGTTGTGCGTCTCTGTTCTCACACATAAAAGCCTTTGGCTCAGGCCTGATGGCTGGCATGCATGTCAATGACGCTGCTGTTGTGTTGTGGAGGTGATATGTGTGCAGAGAGCGCTTTAACTGCTCTAAGACCACGCACATCACACACACACACACACACAGATGCTGCTGACAGACCTAAACACAGTACTTTTATCTTTTAAAGATACTCACACAAACTGCATGTGTTTCAGTATGAGAATACTTGCTCTGGTCCTGCAGTTTAGTATTGATTTGACACAGTCCTGCGACTCTAGATCAGAATATGATGCCAAATTAGATAATCTGATAAAAGTAGTTATTCCTCTTAAAGGAGTTTAGAAAACTCCACTTTTTAAAAAAAAAAGTTATGATGTATTGGTTTATGTCAAGGTGTCATATCACAGACATCTCAAACGATGTCATATTTGCATTAAAAATGTCATAACTGAGCGAATGACACTTAATGACAGTTGTTATAAATATGCATTAAACTTCCTTCATATTCATAACATATGTCATGTCATGATTATGAAGGTGCCATGTTAGTCTTATGCACACCCCTTCAAGTAAAGTGTTACCCATTTTTCCATCTTAAAGGGATAGTTCACCCAAAAATGAAAATTCTGTCATTATTTACTCACCCTCATGTTGTTCTTCGGAACACAAATTAAGATATTTTTGATTAAAGGGTTAGTTCACCCAAAAATGAAAATTCTGTCAGTATTTACTCACCCTCATGTTGTTCCAACCCCGTAAGACCTTCGTTCATCTTCGGAACACAAATTAAGATATTTAGGATATTAAAATCGCTCCTGCATACAGTCCATAGGCTTCTTGAGGGACTGGCTCTTGCTGTCCTCGAAAAGTAATTGAAGACATCGTTAAAATAGTCCAAGTGACTACAGGGGCTCAATCTTAAGTTTATCAAACGACGAGAACACTTTTGTGCGCAAAAAAACAACAAAAATAACGACTTTATTTCAACTATTCGTTTATTTCTCCCTCTGCGCGAGTCAGCTAACTAGTTTAATAGCGTAAGCTTCTGTTTGTACGTCACACGCATCACACACACATGACCAGCGTCGACCAATAGTGAGCCTACGTGTGACGTAGCTCTACGCAATCACACTACGTTAACGGACTATAGGCTTATGGAGAAGGAAGTGAATAGTTGAAATAAAGTCGTTATTTTTGTTGTTTTTTTGCGCACAAAAGTGTTCTCGTCGTTTGATAAACTTAAGATTGAGCCCCTGTAGTCACTTGGACTATTTTAACGATGTCTTCAATTACTTTTCGAGGACAGCAAGAGCCAGTCCCTCAAGAAGCCTATGGACTGTATGCAGGAGCGATTTTAATATCCTAAATATCTTAATTTGTGTTCCGAAGATGAACGAAGGTCTTACGGGGTTGGAACAACATGAGGGTGAGTAAATACTGACAGAATTTTCATTTTTGGGTGAACTAACCCTTTAAATCTGAGAAAGTTACTAAAGGCAATGTTTAAAATAGTCCGAATGACTACAGTGGCTCAACCTTAAGTTTATCAAGCGACGAGAATACTTTTTTTGGCAAAAATAATGACTTTATTCAACTATTTTTTTTTCTTCTGTGTGGGCCTCAGAGTGAGTTCACGTAGTGTAACAGCGCAGCGCTTCTGGGTTGAACGTCAGGACATATAGGCTCACTATTGGCTTATGCTGGTCATGTGTGTGATGCTTGTGATGTGAGGCCAATAGTGAGCCTACATACCTTTAAGCAGCACAACTGTTATATATATATATATAAATTCATAATTGTACTGTTTTAACTGTATATTTCAATAAATAAATGCAGCCTTGATGAGCATAAGAGGCTTCTTACAAATACAAATCTTACTGAAATCTAAATTTTTAAATGATAGTGTGTGTTATAACAATAATATCATCTTCATGCTGTTCCATAGAAAGAAAAAAAAGATGTTTCATAGAATGTTCAAGCTGCTCTTTTTCAGTGCAGTAAAAGGGAATGTGGACAGCTTGAACATTCTGCCAAACGTCTCCTTCTGTGTTCAAATGGGTTTGGAACAACATGAGGGTTATTAAATGATGAAGGTATTTTCATGTGTTAAATATTGATTTAATTGGATACTAAACTTGACTTTGTTGTTTTGCTCTCAGGTCTAATAATACGTTATCCAGCCGGAGGACATTGAAGAATTCCAGATTAGTCTGTAAGAAAGACGATGTTCACGTGTGCATCATGTGCCTACGAGCAATCATGAACTACCAGGTAAAACAAACTTTTGAATCTATATTATTGAGGAGGTCTCTAGACTTTCCAGCCCCTCCAGTTTTCCACGATTCCATGCTGCGAAATATACAAAATGAGGAATTATTTTTTTGTGATCCTGCCTAATGAGCAGTTTAACACAAAATGTGATAAATGTAGTAAAAAAAGAAGCAAATTTTCCACAAAATATTGGAAATTGCTGCCTCAAAATTAGTCATTTTGAGCACACACATAAATCCTGGTGGGACTGGTTTTCAGACCAAGTAAGCTGTTTGGTCTTTATCATGTTTTATTTCCAGATAATAAATCTTGAAGTTCCTGTTATGTTTACTAATTAGTCCTCTTTCTGTCTCTCTCTCAGTATGGCTTCAACATGGTCATGTCTCACCCTCATGCTGTGAATGAAATTGCACTGAGTCTGAACAATAAGAATCCCAGGTAACCCATTGAGATGGAGTAAGAGAGAGAGAGAGAGAGAGAGAGAGTGTGTGTATGCGTGTGTGTGTGTGTGTGTGTGTGTGTGTGTGTGTGTGTGTGAGAGAGAGAAGTAAAGAACACTTTCCCAGAATCCACCTCTTTAATTCATTGCGAGTCCTCTTTCAGAGTCATAAATACTGGCAGCTATAACAACAGACTCCTTAATCTCTCTCTCTGTGTGTGTGTGTGTGTAGTTCTTACTTCATCAGTTTAGATGACATAAATAGGAGAAATTATTATTAATTTTGATTATATACCACTACTGTTCAAAAGTTTGGAGATTTATATATATATATATATATATATATATATATTCTAATGCTTACCAAGGCTGTAGTAAAACAGTACTATTGTGAAATGTTATGTAAAATATTATAAAAAATAATTAAAAATAATTGTTTCCTAATATATCTAATATATTTTAAAAGTGGTTCCACTTTATTTTGATAAAGCTACTACTGTAACTATAAGTACATTTCCAACTACATGTCAACTGACTGTCATTAGAGTATTAGTAGACTTTTAGGTTAAGGATAGGTGTTGGTGTTCGGGATAGTAGAATAATTTGACTTGTAGCTGCCAAGTTACTTGTAGTCAATAGAATATCTATTGTGAGACCAACAAAATAAAGTGTTAGCAAATAATAATTAGACAGTCTACTAATACTATAATGAGAGTTAGTTGACATGTCTAGAATGGACTATCGAAACCGTAAAATATAAATTATTCCTGTGATCAAAGCTGAATTTTCAGCATCCCCACTCCAGTCTTTATCCACAAGTTTCCGAGGGGCGCTCCTGTAAAAAATAAAGTGGGTGAAACTTCCGGTGAGGCGGCGGAAGTAGCATTCCAATGGTATTTTGTGTGTTAGTTAGCGAAGAGGCTAGCTGTTTTTCGGAGAATTATTTTACTATTTAAAAGACGCAAATCTTTATGAGAGATGTCGTTACGGAGCTCAGGGACAACATGTGCTGTTCGCGGTTGTATGTAGAACCAGACTAAACGAATTCAGTGGCTTAAACGTGATTGTTTTGAACATGAGCCGAAAACGAAATCAGAGTGATCCTACCAACGACTGTAGTTTCCATCACCTCCCAAAAGATGACGAATCTTCCTGTGTACATTAGTTTAAATTCTTAATATTCTATAAACTCTATCAGCATGTGATTGGCTGTTCTCTGATGTTACACCTAAACTCAGGATCAAAGCCTGAGTTGACAGAATACCAAATGTGCCAGTTAATGTATTCAAGCAGCACATTCATTTATAATTTTGAATAAACTCCAAAGCACAATGACTAAGTGTGTTTTTTTGTTTTGTCAGCTCGCACAACTGTGTCACCATGCCTTGATGAGTATTGATTATTAATAATGTTATTATAATACTTCTAATCAACTACTGCGGAGGGTAAAGGTACTGTTATTCACCCTTTTGAATTTCGTTGAGGTTGTGTTCCCACATCGTTAGCTAGTTTGGATCGCTATAGCTTGAATGACTGTCAACTGTTGAATGAACGAGTGTCAAGCATGTCAAGTCGCCCTTTGTTTACTTCCAACCGGAAGTCGCGCCCACTTTTGCCGCAAGGCCTCATGGGGCGTAGGAAACTTGTGGATAGTCATCACTCTAGTCTTCACTCCAGTCACATGATCACAGTCACACGGCCTCCAGAAATCTTTCTAATATGTTGATTTGCTGATCAAGAAACATTTCTGATTATAAACTAATGCTGAACGCAGTTTTACTGCTTAATATTTTTGTTGAAAACATGATGATTTTTTTTAAGGATTTACTGATAATTTCAAATAGCAACAGCATTTATTTGAAATCGAAATCTTTTGCAACATTATTAATGTCTTTACTGTAAGTTTTGTTCAATTTAATGTCTTTGCTAAATAAAAGTATTGGTTTCATTAAAAAACAAAACAACAAAACAACAGAAAAAAACGTTCTGACCCCCAAACTTTTAAAATGGTAGTGCAGATCTTCTGCTTCTTCTAGGGCTACGTTCACACTGTCAGTCCAAATCGGATTATTGGTGTATCCAATTGGAATCTGATCTGAATTATTGACTGTCCACACGGTGTATGACAACCGTTCAAATCTGACTTGTGTGTCCCACACTGCTCTTTAGTTTTTACGCAATACCTGCATTGGTTTCTATGGCAATGATGTTGCACATGCCAACAACCGCAACATGTCTTATTTACATGAAGTACAATAGGATTACTGAAGCAGCAGCAGAAACCCAGGAATTATGAGCGGCTTTATTCCACGCCGGTCTCAAGACATGTCTCTGTTATATTAGCATTTTATGCCGGTCTGCCACTTGCAACAACACAGCATTGTTTTTGCAGCGACTTTCCTTTATAGGTATTCAACGTCTGACATGTTTACTTTTCACGTGGCGTTAGAAAGTCACATAAACTACGCGAAATCCGATCTGAACAGTCAGACTGAAAAATTCCAGAAATTGGATTTCAAACCACATATAAATATAGCTCGAAACTTTTCATGTGACTGTTTGTCGTTCACACTCGCTAACTATGACCGGATTCTAATTGGTTATGCCGAAAATCGGATTTGGACTGACAGTCGGAACAAGGCTTAAGAGATACAGGCCATTAATGACACAAATGTTTTAATACGTGTGATCTCGCTCTCTGCTGGTGCAGGACTAAAGCTCTGGTGCTGGAGCTGCTGGCCGCCGTGTGCCTGGTTCGAGGAGGTCATGAGATCATTCTCTCAGCTTTTGATCATTTTAAAGAGGTAAAGAAACACTAATGTAGGAACTCATACTTCTGACACAAAACTCAACACAGTTTCACTGCAGAAACACTTACAGATCATGGGTTTCGGAATCACCCAATCATAGTTGAATAGACACGAGACACATTTTAGGCTAACAGTCCTGTACAGTAAATAGGTTTAGACACACCTGCTACCTGTTAACACATTGCTATTGATTAGTTTATTGGGAGGAACACCACACCTTTATTTATTCATATCTCTTGTTTCTGGGAAGGAGAGATCAAACTAATTATCATTTCCTACGAGGATGGTTTGTGAAATGAATGTAACTACTGGATCGTGGTGTTTTTGAAATATCTTCTTATCCTGGTATCAACATCTCATTTTCAGTTTCTCTAGAGATTATTGTAATGCGTGAGCTCTTACTTTTTTTTAGTCATTGTTACCCCATTGTTACTTTGCAGGTGTGTTCAGAAGATCAGCGGTTTGAGAAACTCATGGAGCATTTCAAGAATGAAGATAATAATATCGACTTCATGGTATGTGTAAGACCAGCATCCAAATATACACATTTTCATTTGCAATCATGGTTATTAATCAGTGTTGTTACTTCCAAACTGTAATACATTAGGTATTACTTGTTACTGTTATTTAAAAGTAATTCATTACCTTACAATATTACTGTCCCAGAATTGTAATGTGTTACATTACTCATGTATTACTTTTGAGTTACTTTCACCAAAATAACTAAGTAGAACTTAACTTTGGGGCTGTAACGATATGCAATATGAAACCTAAATCGCGATTCAGATCCACGAACCTACAGAATCGCGACACACCTCTTCCAACTCCCAGCGTTATTCTCCTTACCGTCCAGATCCAATGCTGCCTTATCTTTAAATTAGGCTATTAGTATTATTTGAAGTTAACATTATAAAATACGTAGACCTACACCACGAAACTAGTTGAGGATAAATTATTTAAAATTGGGGAAGTCCAGCATTATGGACATGACATTTGCAGTCAAAACTTTAAATAAAAATTCTCCGAAAATAAATGTATTGAAACGTTTATAGGCTACTTCCTTAAAGGACTCCAGACAGTAGACAAATATCAGTCTGTTTTATTTTTAATATTAGGGAAAAGACACACATTCATGCGTGACAAAAAAATAGGAGGCAAAATATATTTTTTGTAATTGTGTTAATTACACTGCGCAAATCGGATGAGGAAGGGTTGGCTCTCCAGTCTCCATAGAACTTAAAATATTCATTTTATTTTAGTTTTCGTGTTCGCATTTATGAGGAAAAAACAATGTTACAGACGCGACCGCTCTGAACTGGCACTAAAAGACTGCTTTAAACTTTCACATAGTCTGCTGCCTTTAAGAAGTAAAAGCAGACAATACACTGTAATACAACTGTAATACAAGCCTCACTGAACATGTAACGAGTAAAATATTACTGAAAATTGATTAGTAATGCCTTACACTACTGCGTTACAGCAAAAAAGTAATATGTTACTGTAATCTATTACTTTTGTAATGCGTTACTCCCAACACTGTTATTAATCCTGTAAAATAGTTAAAACTGTACCACTGATAGACAGTAGTTTGAGGTAGAATTTTAAAAGAAAATAGATTATTGGGTAACACTTTACTTGAAGGGGTGTGCATAAGACTGACATGACACCTTCATAATCATGACATGACATATGTCTTGAATATGAAGGAAGTTTTATGCATGTTTGTGACAACTGTCATTAAGTGTCATTCGCTCAGTTATGACATTTTGAATGCAAATATGACATTGTTTGAGATGTCTTTGTTATGACATCTTGACAACATAAACCAATACATCATAACCTGTCAGTGTCTTTGTCATGACAACTTGACATAAACTAAGACAACAAAACATGTTAAGAAACCACCTAGCTTTATGGGTTAACATTACATTAAACTGTCAGGTGGTTGGTTTTGACATTGGCTGTCATGAAGCCATTATAACATTTTAATGACAAATTCAATTAGTACTGAGCTGAGCAATAATATAGTTTACATTTTGTGACGATATAAACAATCAAGCAGTTGAGATTGTCTATATGTGTAATAAGCGTGTAATAAGCCAATATACTGAATCAACGAAGATGTGAAGGTTAAATGCGAATGATAAATGTTCTTTTGTATACAGATTTGATATAGTTCTATTTAAATTGCTCTTTAACATAACACCATGCATAGCTTTACAAAATTTTGCCATAATAATAAAGATATTTAGCATTTCTATTTCAAATGTGTCAATATTTGTGGGTTTCATTTTTGTATGTTGTATATTGCAGGTTGCCTGTATGCAGTTCATTAACATCGTGGTTCATTCTGTGGAAGACATGAATTTTAGAGTGCACTTACAGTACGACTTCACAAAGCTTGGCTTGGACGAATATCTGGACGTAAGTAAACGTGCTGCAATGCTTCTTTTGAGGGTAATGTTCAGTATCAGTGTAAATGTTGAGTGAGCTGCGATCCCTCACTCGTTCTCTCTCTCTCTCTGAGTAGAAACTGAAGCACACCGAGAGTGACAAACTGCATGTGCAGATTCAAGCGTACCTGGATAACGTGTTCGATGTCGGGGCTCTGTTGGAGGACGCCGAGACCAAGAACGCAGCGCTGGAGAGAGTGGAGGAACTAGAGGAGAACATGTCTCATGTTAGTAATGTTTTACAGGACAACACTCTTCACCGAACGTCCAATAATTTAAGTGATTTCCATATAAAGCATTCAGTTTTACTCTGCAGCACCAGAGAACAATATGACCGTTGTCTTGTTTGTCATTTATTGGCAATATTTTCTCATTAGCCTTGTGGAATTTGCATTATGTCATTTTGAATAACAGCAAGCTTGATGTGTGGATAAGATCTCTGACACAATGAATTTAACATGAATGAGCATGTTAGCAAGTGTGCAAGTGATCATTGTATTTTCGGGGGGTTTAAGCAGTATTAGAGTTTAAAGGAAAGTCTTTAATGATAATGAATCAGGATAGGACCCTTTGACCTTTTGTGACCGTTTGCCCTCTTGCCAAATGATGACGTCCTGAACTGAGGTCATTTCCTCATTAGTGTGGCATTGATTTTTTATAGAAAAGTGCGTATATATTCTTAATATAGTGGTCAAGAATACTTACGTGATAATGAATGTAAATCTGAAGTTAAATATATATGCAACACTGCCTGAAATCATGAGGTCGGGAGATTTTAGTGTTCAGGTTTAAAGCACAATGCTCACATCTCAACAGTTTGGAAAACTCAAATGCTCAAGTCTCTTGTAGGCTTTCTGCCATGGCTTATTTGTGATTCTGTCTTCTATGTCTTGAGTCTTATATCTTGTTGATTGTTGTTTGTGTGTGTGTTTTTTTAGCTGACAGAGAAGTTACAGGACACAGAGAATGAGGCGATGGCGAAAATCGTTGAGCTGGAGAAACAACTCATGCACAGAAATAAAGAGCTGGAGTCTATTCGGGTAAAAGATGAATCTTTACATCACTTCCTCTTGAGTTTCTGAGTTGCAATTTGCGTTACAATAATTTAGTTAATGTAATAAAGGTTATTCCAATAATAGTAAACATATATATATATATATACTATAGTATATACATGCAGTTAAATGCTATATATATATACTATGCATATAGAGTATATGTATATCTATACATACTATATACATGTTCTATATAATTATGGTGCAATAACTGGGTTATAAACTAACCTTACCAAATTAGCCTAACTAACCTTATCATGTTTAGTTATCTTATATTCGTAACTTTCTTTTGTAAGTACACTGTATGTGCACTTTTGTATACGTGATCATTCATATTCAGATCTAGCTTTATTAGTGACATACCCATTTTGAATCATCCTTTCCAAAAATAAGTTTTTTTTTTATTTATTTTTTCATGTTGACTTGAAAACCCTTAACATCCTATTTTTTTTGTGTGTGTGTGTGTCAAGACAAAATAAATAGCATATGCTTTTTTTTGGTCAGCCTTAGACACAACATCTCACAGGTACTTGAAATAAATATTTTAAAGTTATTATTTCCAAATATGAATGACACATTCACGTTCACAGTTTCTTTGATATCGGTTAATGGTCACACGATATGTAAGAAAACAGGAAAAAAAAAAGTATTGTTTTCTGATATTTAATTATTTAAAAAAATGTTTATATATATTTATATATATATATTTTTAACTCTAGTTATTAAAAATGGATGACAGAAATACTGTTACAATTGTGCAATACAATAAAAAGTGAATATGTAATATTGTAATAAGTTATATAACACCATACTTTACTCTGAAACACACAGCACAAAAAAACTACATAATTCAATCTTGATTTTATAATCACACTATATATATAGTATAATGTATAATGTATTTAATGTTAAATTTAAATGACTTAATTAGCTTTCTAGTCACTCACAGAACCCTGTTTGGGAAAGGCTGCTTTAAAGTATAAAAATGCTTTCTACATTATGTTTGTGTAAACTTTGTGGTGATAGGAGGTGTATAAAGATGCCAGCTCTCAAGTGCACACACTACGGCGGATGGTGAAGGAGAAGGACGAGGCCATTCAGAGGCAGTGCAACCTGGAGAAGAAGATCCACGAGCTAGAGAAACAGGGAACCATCAAGATCCAGAAGAAAGGGGATGGGGACATAGCCATCCTGGCGTCCCCTCCACCGGGGAACGGGCATCTACCAGGTTCAGAGGGTGTAGTTGGGCTGTCCGGTGAGGGCCTGGTCAGTTACACAGGTGTGGCTAACGGGACGGCCCATAGTGTGTCCATGCCTGAACCTCCACCACCCCCTCCTCCTATGCCGGCAACAGGTGAGGGACCACCCTTCATTCTAAATAATGGACATGCGTTCGAAAATGTATGCTTTTTAGAAGCCAGATCCACTATGTTTGGAATGATGCACTAAAAACGGTAAAGGTTTTCGCATACAGATGACAATGTTGTCAAAACGATCCCCGTTCACACAGATCCACAAAAAAACGTTTAAAAATACTGTATTCTGCTGCCAGGCCAGTAGTTGGCGATGTCACTTTGTAAAGAAAAACTACGCGCCTATAGACTGAACACATTATACGCATGAGCATGATGTCACCGTTTTCACAAATTTGCGTTTTTTTTTTTTGTTAACACCGAGACAATAATAATGTGTTCACACCGAATGCGAATAGAGCGTCAAAAACGTGTCTATTGCGTCTAAGTTAGACACTTGAATCTTATGCTCGACTTCAAATTTTTCAACGTTCGCGGAAAACGCGTCGCCCAATTCGCGTCATTTTCAACGCCCGGCAACGCAACACCCTATTCGCGTCTTTGCATTGACTTTGTATGCAATCTACTTGCGCAAATAATTAAATTCGCATTCGGCGTGAACACACCATAACTGTTTCGTTTTCAAAAGTTTGCATTTTCAGACTCCCATAACGCCTTTGTCGTGTAAATGAGTGCCCAAGACGCATAAAAAAAGTTTTCTGTTTTTAGTTGAAAACGGTTTCTGGTTTGCTGGTTTGCATGGGAAGCGTGAGTGCTGGTGAACCAGCGACACCAGCACAGTTTAACTAAGAAAAGCATGACTGTACTGGTCCACTGGTTAGACCAGCACTAAACCAGCTCTAACCAGCATAGATAAGGCTGGACCAACAAGTAATTCACACTGGTTTATGCTGGATTTTTATGCGGGAAATGTTTCAAAAGGGTCCAATTCTCACTATTAACTAGTTGCTTATTAGCATGCATATTACTAGTATATTGGCTGATTATTAGTACTTATAAAGCACATTTTAATGCCATGGCCATATTATACACATCTTAAAATGTAGAAATCCTATTCAATACCTAAACTTAAAGGAGTAGTTCACTTTTAAAAAAAACTTTTGCTGATAAATTTACTCACCCCCATGTCATCCAAGATGTCCATGTCTTTCTTTCTTCAGTTGAAAAGAAATCAAGGTTTTTGATGAAAATATTCCATGATTTTTCTCCATATAATGGACTTCAATGGGAACCAAACAGTTCAAGGTGCAAAAGACACTTTCAGTACAAACTGCAAACTGTTCAAAGGGATTTAAACGATTCCAGACAATGAATAAGGGTCTTATCAAGTGAAACGATCGCTCATTTAGAAAAACAAACAAACAAAGTTGTATAAGCTCAAATGGTCGCCTTGCTCTGTTCTGTGATGTGCGTTTGTGACTCTCCTGTTCAAACTCGTTTATCAGAATGAACGAATCTTTTGCAGAGTCAACTCATTCATTTCGTTCGTTGAATGAACCAAATGACACGAAAAAAGATTTGTTCATTTTGATAAATGAGTTCGAACAGGAGAGTCACAAACGCACATCACAGAACAGAGCAAGGCGACCATTTCAGCTTATAAAACTTAAACTTTGTTTTTGTTTTTTTTAAATGAGTGATCGTTTCGCTTGATAAGACCATTATTCATCGTCTGGAATCGTTTAAAGCCCTTTGAACAGTTTGCAGTTTGTACTGAAACCGTTTAACCGTTTGGTTCCCACTGAAGTGCATTATATGGAGAAAAATCCTGGAATGTTTTCATCAAAAACCTTAATTTATTTTCGACTGAAGAGAGAATGACATGGACATCTTGGATGACATGGGGGTGAGATGACACGACACTGGATGACGTTAAACTACCTTATTATTATTAATAAGCAATGATTAGGAGTCTACTAAGGCAAAAGTCATAGTAAATAGTGTGAAATAGACCCGAATCTGAAGTATGACCAGAAAATTGAACATATTTTCTCCCTCTTCCTCTTATCTTTTCAAGTACCAAACGGTCTCTCTGCTGCTCCAGCACCAGCACCCCCTCCTCCTCCTCCTCCTCCTCCTCTTCCAGGTCCTGGTGTGGATATATCTGCCCCTATGCCTCCTCCACCCCCTCCCATGGCCCCTCCACTTCCAGGCTGCGGATCACCAACCGTCATCATGAACTCAGGACTGGCAGGTAACAGAACCTGCTCAACACTAAATACAAAACCATAACAATCATGTACATGCTCAAAGTATGACACAGTATTGCAGAGACATCACATGAACAAAAACCCCCAGTGATTTAGACCCAGATACGCCCCACGCCGCTTAAGAATGTGGTGTTTAAAGTTCACGCGTCAGTTCAGAATGGCTTTGGGTTTCTGTCACCCTGTCTCCTCTCTGAGACGAACGATAACAATCACCACAGATCAAGCTGTTTATTTAGTTTCCTGTAACGGGTTTAATGTCTGAACACGCTCAAGTGAATCACTTCTGTTCCGATGAAGTCTTGAGTCATAATATCAGCTCTTCGGTTTTACATCAGATCGGTACATTGTGTTTATTTGACATATACAGTGCTAGTATTTTTCACCATGTCATTTATTGAGAATTTGAGTAAGAATGCATTATTATAATGTGAGTTCACAACATTGGAAATGTGGTCCTAAAATGCTATATGATTCCTTGATGTTTCAAAATGCTCAAGTTTATGGTTGGAAAGACTGTTCAATGTTTTGGAAAAAGTATTTTATGTTTATCAAAGCCTGCATTTATTTGATCAAAAATACAGTAACAGTAATGTAGTGAAATATTATTTTAATTTAAAATAACTCTTTTCTATTTAAATATGTTTTAACCCCTTAGCTGTCACCCTTTTGAATGGGGGTTGGGGGTTAGAATGGGGGTTAAAATGCACTATTCAAACTTAAATGGTTGTAATTTAAGAATGCTTTGGAATATATACCCAAGTGTGGTCTTGTTTTAAAGAAAACACTTATTGAAAAATACTAGATTATATGTTTTATTATGAACTTTTAGCATAAAAACAGAAGTTTCAATGATTGAAAGTGGGTGCATCGACTTTTTGTGACAAAGGTCAAAACTCCTGTTATGATGCAGATTTTTTTGAGGTGCACTCTTGTCATAAATTCATCAATTACTCTTCCGACATAATTTTTAACACAAAACAGGGGTAGAATATCTATTTAGAAGTCTTAGACCTTTCCAACGATATATAATTTGTCATAATTAGATTAGGATTTAATAGAAATATAGTGAAGTAAAGTTAGGTGTCCCGGTACCGGGACAGTAACAGTTAAGGGGTTAAAATGTGAATTGTTTCTGTAATGGCAAGGCTACATTTTCAGCATTCTTCCATATTTGACATAGTAAGAAACCTTATTGACAACGAATTAATTTTCATTCAGTCTTCACTTGTCTTTTTAAAATTATTATTAGGCTACTAAAAAATCTCCCGGGTTTGCCTTAATCCATGATTTGTTGGTCTGGGACCTCTGTCTTGACCTTTATCTTCCCTTATAAAACAATGCGGTTCTTTGGGAATTTCTGTGGAAATGCAGGCTATAGGAAAATAACGCAAACAGATCTTTGGAATCAGAGGTTGTGTTTTGTCTGCTCTTAATCAGCTCTTTCTCTCTGCTTATTTCTGCTGTGCCGCCATAGAGGGACCCATCAAACTGTACTGTAGGTTTGCTGTCGTGTCCGTGTGTGCTTAGTCGTGTGTGTGTGTGTGTGTGGTCATGGTATTTTAGTCTCTAAGTCAACACACTCGGATCCTCTATAATCTCGATCTGACATCGACTCTAAAGCTATATTGCCTGTTGTTCCTCTTGAAACTGGGCATGAAATTGGACACTGCGTTGCAGAACTTTTCCTTAGCGTTTAAAACCCAGAGAGGAACATTCTTTAGACCTCACTTACAGAGTTCAGCAAATAACAGGACTCTAATGCCAGCCCATGAGAGCACACGTTCCATGAGATGTAAGCTCTTATTTCTACACTCCACAAGCAGACAAAATCTGTTTCCAGAGCTCAGGCCATGAACCGCAACCTCATGGAAAACAACAGTACAATTCACATCAACACCAGATTTACAGATCTATTTGCCATTGAGAATTGTAAATCTAAACGCAGATGCTTCTAGCAGTCAAAGCACAATTTCATTCGGAACACAACACAAATATGTATTGCATTCTCAGCATTACCACCACAAAGTAAGTGAAGAGTTCAGATGCAAAAGCCTTTAAGTGCCATTTGAAATTTTCTATGATCATTTTTATCAAGCTTGTATATTTAAGTTCAGTGATTTCACTTAAATGGCAATGATAATACCTATTAATTGTTATTTAAGTGAAATTACTGAACTTAAATATACAAAATCATCATTAAAGAAGAACATTTCAAATGGCATTTAGAGGCTTTTGCATCTGAACTCTTCAAGTGTTCTTCCATGGTTTTGTCGGTACTCTGTGGCTGCATGATATGATATATCAAAATATAGTCAAAATCGTGACAAGATTAGTGCAATTATTACATGACGAAGGCTGCGATTTCATATATTTCATCCTTAAATAACTATATGCACTGCATGTTTCAGAGTGGTCAAGTGGTCATCTACATGTGCTAAGCTCATGATCCATCTGTTCACAGTAATGCTCCACACAAACTCAATCTCTGAATTTGTTGTGAGTTCCGGTCACTTATAACATGCATTTGACAACACAATGTGCGTCAGTGCCTCACATTTGACCCGATTTGGAAAGAGATATGATTATAAACCTATAAAAAGGAAAATGGATCCCAGTGATTTTCCACCAAAATAAAAGCTTAATGGTTTAATATTTGAGAATGAAAGAATAGTAGTATTATATATTTATACTCTAAATTTATAGTTGTACTATACAATTATTAATATTGTTTTATTAAATATTATTTTTAAATAATATTTTACAGTACAGTGGTTTTATTATTTTTTTTCTTATTTGGTTTAACATTTGTATCAAATAATCACAATAAAAATCATCATTATTATTGCTTTAGTTATATTGAACGGGTCAAAACAGTAGGAATGTGGCAAGTGCAATAATTCAAGTGAAAAGATTAATTTTCTGGTTACTTAAAGAGTTTATTTTATTTTTTTTTTTCAGTATTTTTATTTTCTATATAGATGCTCTCTAAAAATATATAATGATTAATTATTTTCAAATTAAGTTACTCAAGGTATCTGCTAAAACACAAAATATTGCAATGTCACTTTGTAATATTATTTTCCTAATATTTTTCCATTGATATGGTGGAACAACGGTCTGAAGAAAATCTTGCTGATCTAGCTAGTTTAATTGTCATTTATACCTATGTAGTACTTCATTGATAACACCCTGAGTAGAGGTAGGCCTACAAAAAACATTTAAATGTGATTCTATCACCCCCTTGAGGACTTCATCATGTTACTGCACAGTGACACAAACACTCGTAAGTATGGAACACACTCACATTTGAGTGTAACTTCATATTTCTCATCTTAAGTCATACTTAAAAATGCCTAAAAGTCAGTGCATATCAAGCAATTTACTTTTGAAAAAAAAACAAAAAACTTTTCTTAAAGGGATACTCCACATTTTTTGGAAATACCCTCATTTTACCACTCCCCCAGAGTTAAACAGTTGGGTTTTACCGTTTCCGAATGTATTCAGCCTATTTTTGATATTTAGAAGAATATCAGTAACCAGACAGTTTCTGCTCTCATTGACTTCCATAGTATATTTTTTTTCCTACTTGTGGAAGTCAATGATTCCAAAATTGGAGCCTATTTCCAAAAAAAAAAAGTGGTGTATCCCTTTAAGTATTTATGCGAAGACTTTAAATCACCTTTTTATCAGAATTAAATGAATGTGCATCATAAAGCAGTAAGACTAAAAATGCCATGTCCGCTGTTGTGTGTTTGATTGTGTTGTGTTTGCATGTTGAAACAGTGTGCCGTGTCGTTACAGGCGAATGATCGTCAGATAAGACGATAGTTGCGTAAATTCAGGAATGTTTTATACATGCTGTGACTTTTTCTCCTTTCTGCTCGGCCTAATATCACACCATCATATTGCTCATAACCCTCATCTGGACTGGACACTCTATTCTCTGCCTCTTTGCCACCTTTGATCAGAGATTAATATCGCTGGATCTTAAATTTAGCCATATTCAAGCATGTTGTAATCTGTGTTTGCTGCCAGATTCAGTCATTAACTGGATTTGCATTTTGGAAGTTGTTACGAACCTGTATAAACGAAGGAAACCCAACACTTGACTCATTGTCATACTAAGACGCTGTTTGAGTCACATTCTCATGGTGTAAACCCCAAAACAGCCCTGAGCATCTGTCAATGTCTCATTTCCTAAACACACAGGACAATGTTATTGCTCAGAGATGCAGTTTTCAGCCAGGTTTCATGTAATTTCCTCACGTTTGGTTTGTCTGAATTTGAAGAGTTCAGATGCAAAAGCCTCTAAATGCCATTTGAAATTTTCTTCTTTAATGATGATTTTTGTCAAGCTTGTATATTTAAGTTCAGTGATTTCACTTAAATGGCAATGCTAATTACCTATTAATTGTTATTTAAGTGAAATTACTGAACTTAAATATACAAGTTTGACAAAACTCATCATTAAAGAAGAAAATTTCAAATGTCATTTAGAGGCTTTTGCATCTGAACTCTTCATTTATTAAGATAAATCTAAATAGACACAACTGAATAGCTCAGATCTTTCTCTTAGAGAGATTTGATATCTTGACAAATCTGAGCAGTTTGAGACATCTATTTTTCTCAGGAGAACATCTGAGAAGCCTGTGACTTCATGAGAACAATTGAGATCTAATTTGTGATTTACAACAATACAAAATGTCTCATGTTCACACATTTCCCCTCACGACCCCTCATACATGTATATGTGCAGATAAACCCGTCCTATCTGTGCCTGCCATTCACAAACCAGCTCCACATCCCTCTGTAGATCAGACTGCATGTTTTGTGTTTGTGTGATTTGCATGAGAGTGATGTGTTTTTTTTGTGTTTTTTTTTTTTTGTCATGTTGTGTAGCTGTGAAAATTAAGAAGCCCATCAAGACTAAGTTCCGTATGCCGGTGTTTAATTGGGTGGCGCTGAAACCCAATCAGATCAACGGCACTGTGTTCAACGAGATCGATGACGAGAGAATACTTGAGGTGAGACAGACACAGTTATGAAAAGTTTGAAAAAAAAAAAGTTTTGAAACTGGGCAAAAACATTTGAAAACCATTTGTTTTGTTATAGTACATACAAAAGCACAAATGCATCGCAGTGGCGCCTCCAGAAATTTTTCGTAGGGGTGGCCAGATGGGGCCAGTTAAAATCTTGGGGTGGCACACCAAAACTACAGTATAAACCATAATTTCAGAATTGTTTTCTACTGTTGTAATAAACCAGCCTGTAGAAAACTATCAGAAAGACTTAAGGAAACTCCTACTGATATACTTTGGTTTATTGTGTAATATTTAATGTTACTAATGATATTAGTAGGGCCCAACTAATATATATTACATTGTATATAATGATATATATTATATGATATATAAGGGTCCTTGCCCCACAGCAAATTTCCAGATACTTACATTATTGTGATGAATTTAATCATTTTAAAGTTATTAGTTTGCAGTGTAAGATTACAGTTAACACCTTTAAATATTACATAAATGTATTATTAATTTTTAATACACTTAACGAGTGTATACATCAGCAGCAAAAAGTAATTCTTGAAAAAATCTGCACAGTAATTTTATAAAATCTAAATATGTTAATAAAAACAAATTACTATTAGTTCTCTTTTAAAATTCAATCAGGCAATCATGTCACAATTTTATATTTATACATTACTGTCAAGAATTCAGAAGTGCATAGCCTAAACTTCAAATAAATTATATACAATTAAATTATGCTTATTTAAAATGTATTGAGCAGGCTAGGTATAACAAAATATATTGGCTTTTAATAATATTTCAGTGCGCAAACCCATGATTGAGCCCGTTCTTGCATGATTTCTTGAATGATGTGCTCAAAGCAACATGGAGTCACAGTGTGCAGCAGCACTGCGCTTCATAAGTGTGCATTTAAAAGCTCATGTCACAAATCGAAAAAATGTTGAGCGCACAAATCCAAGTGCGATTTGTTCCTTTGTTTCACAGTTATTGTGCGTTTGATGCCGATTCATAATCCTTGTGATATGTATGTGTGATCTAACAGAACACGGTAGTGAGTCGTTTAAAAACAGCAACAAACTCCAAGAAAATAAAGTAATTTTATGCGAATATACAGACTTTTATCTACAGATCATGCATTTATAATGTCAATATATCATATTGGAGAGAGTTTTACCGTGCATCCAAGAGGCGCGCGTGCTGTTTGAATATGAATGGAGAATGATGACAGTCGCAGAGGAGGGAAAACGAGTTTATACTTTAATGATGTAAATATACTTCTGTCCCTCACATTAAGCTATGGAATAACTTCAGATGACTTTGTCACCCAAACTGACGTAAAAAAAAGTGGGAGGCGCCGAAAAGCGCGCTGTTTGCATCCCTGCCTGTCCAAACGTGGCAAAAACACACCTAAAAGCTGCTGTATACCATTTGGCACTTAAAAAGCACGTCACGACACATAATTCCCCGTCTTCTTTTACTTAAGAATATTTTTGACTTATTTATAAAATGCATAACTGATGCTACAAAAATTAATACTGGCCATTGGGGTGGCCAGGAGTCGGCCAGGGGTGGCCATGGCCACCCCTGGCCACCCCCTGGTGGCGTTATTGATGCATCAGCTAAATTTCATCTGTTTTTACACAAAAAAATCTATTCAAAACAAAAGACACTTCTTATACTGCAATATAATTCAATATTATTATTATTAATAGAAATATTAATGTAACGTCATAATCTGGAGGATAATACTTTCTGTAATGGACATATATTATGCATTATGAAGGCATTATAGTGCAATAATTTCATAATTCATGCATAATTAGAGTATAATGCATTATCATGATCAACATCCAATTTTGTATTATATGTTGTAATAAATAATGTACTTATTATAAAAAAAATTGGTTATTCTTATAATGTATAGCAGCTGAGGTTACAATCATGCAAATTAAGCATTACCATGCATACTCTGATGTATAAAATATATCTTTATAATGCATTTTTATACTCTACCATTCAAAAGTTGGGGCTCATTAGGGTGTATTATTAGAAAATTAGAATTTTCTTGTGAAAATTCAGCTTTGTGTCAGTCACAATAAATGCAAATAAAAAACTTTTTTTTTTAAATATACTTTTTCTTTACAATATTCCTGTTTTTACTGAATTGTTAATCAAACAAATAAGAGACTTCTTTCAAAAACATTAACCCTTTTCATGCATGAATTATGATATCCTCAGTCAGGATTTTTTTCCTTTGTGTTTTTATTGCTCTTAGGGCATGAAAAACAAGATTTGATTTAATTTATAAACAAATTTTTCAAAGAGCTTTTCAGATGTCCACTTGAGTGGACAGCATGCATTTATAGTTTAAACTGAAGAGATACTGTATTAAACATAATACAATAATCAAACAGATAAATTATGTGTATTTAACAAACTAATCAATACAATTACATCAAATCATGTGAAAACTATAAAATATATGAAAAAATATATATAAATCATACAAGTTGCACTTTGTGTATCTTGGATATCAGAACATGATGATGTGATTCCATCAGAAATGTCTACAGCCTGTCAATGTACAATTGTGGAAACACTCAGATGCTCCCTCCAGTGTGCCAGAGTATGTCAATTTTCCCCTTATTAGCTGATAATTCTGATTATGTTAGAGATGGACACATTTCTAGCATAGCCCCTCTTCTGAGAAAACCTAGTGATACATTTTTTTAAATCTCATCTGAAATGAGCAGTGTTGGGCCAGGCATAACGCATTCCGATTACTTGGTTGATGTTACAAGTAAAGTAATGTGTTAGAAGTAACATGCATTACATAATCAGATTTGTTTTAATGTTTCGAGTAAAGTAATGTATTACAAGTAACATGCATTACCTAATCAGATTACTTTTTGATCTAACAATTAATTACAAGTAATGTGCATTACGTAATCAGATTACATTTTGTTGTTACGAATAAAGAAACGCATTACTAGTAACATGCATTACATAATCAGATTACTTTTTGATCTAACAATGCATTACAAGTAACATGCATTACATAATCAGATTAATTTTGATCTAACAAGTAATGCATTACAAGTAACATGCATTGTGTAATCAGATTACTTTTTGATGTTACGAGTAAAGAAACATAGGTAAACAGATATTTTTTGATCTAAGAAGTAATGCATTACGTAATTAGATTACTTTTTGATGAAATGAGTAAAGTAATGCATTACAAGTCACAAATTATGTAATTACATAACTTTTTTAGATAATAATAATAATAATAATTACTAATAATACAACTACATTTATTTACAGTCAAAAAAAGTTACTGCAGATTAAGTATTTTCAAAAACAATATTCACAGTATAAGTATAAATTGTAGCTAAAATATAGCCATTGATGCATGAGGTCCACTATAGTGGACAGGTGATTTATCAGATTTTTCTCCCAATCTAAAATCAAAACTTGGAAAATGTTACTGGGATATGACTCATTAGATACTGCTTGATGCTGCAATATTTTTTTTACCTACAAGAGTGTCCTAGGATAGAAGGAATGGGTGGATATTCCGGAGCACCTTGCAATGTCTGACTGGCCCCACACTTTTGACAATAGAGGATTCAAGTGCATTACATAAAATGAATCAGCACAGATGTTTTAATACACAAACTTAATACTCAATATACTGAATTGTTGTCGTATGTTGATTTGCATTATGATTTGAGTCTGGCTGGTATCAGATATACAGCTCAGGATGTAATTATCAATGGTGACTGTGTTTCTTCTGTTTAGGATCTGAATGTGGATGAGTTTGAGGAGATGTTTAAGACGAAAGCACAGGGTCCAGCCATAGACCTCACCTCCAGCAAACAAAAGACCTCTCAGAAAGGACCAAACAAAATCTTACTGCTGGACTCCAACAGGGCTAAAAACCTGGCCATCACCCTCAAAAAAGTGGGCAAGACATCAGAGGAGATCTGCAGAGCCATCCAAATGTAATTCACAGCCGACGTACACTACACGGGATCACCAGCATCTCTTTATTAGAGCCCTTCATTCTTCATCACTATGTGTAATATTGAAGCAATTACCATCTCAGATCACGCTCCAGTCTCTTTGACGTTAAAGCCGTCATTAAAGCTCCAGTCTCTTTGACGTTAAAGTCCAAATAATAATTTTAAGTACTGGAGAGCAAATGTATCTATTCTAAATAACGAAGTGATTCAACAACAAATTAGGAGTTATATTAGATTATATATTATATTATGCTATATTAGAGTATATTCAATTTAATGACAATGAGACTGTAAGTCCATCAGTATTATGGGAGGGAGCCAAATGTGTTCTGAGAGGAAACATTATTGCGATTTCATCCAGATTAAAAAGAGAGAGGCTTGCGGAACAATTAATAAAATTAGACAATTAGAGAAAGAATACCAAACACTACAAAAAAATGACATATTTAATATGTTGAAAGAAAATAAATGACTTATTAACTTATAAAGCATAGGGGCAGCTTCGATTCGCAAATTTTTCATCACTATATAATTGTATGGTGGACTCCAAACAGCAGTTTCTGGTGAGGTTAATGCTTTGATGTGTGTGTGTGTGTGTGTGTGTGTGTAAGGTTTGACCTGCGGACATTGCCGGTGGATTTCGTGGAGTGTTTGTTGAGGTTCATTCCAACGGAAGCGGAGCTGAAAGTTCTGCGTCAGTACGAGAAGGAACGCAAACCTCTGGAGAACCTGACAGACGAGGATCGCTTCATGATCCAGTTCAGCAAGATCGAGCGTCTCATGCAGAAGATGACCATCATGGCATTCCTGGGGAACTTCACCGAGAGCGTTCAGATGCTCACTCCGGTAAATAACACAACCCCAGAGCTGCTTTACCACACTGACAACACTTTTGGTCAAGAATTATGCAGGATTTTTCCAGTATTCGTTTCAAATCACCCAAGCAAATGTAGATGACTAATCTAGACTCGCATGTGGATCACACAAACCCAAAATGTCAGATCCCCTTTTCTTTCCCTCTCGTGGTCCCTTGAATTCTTTCATATGGCTTATTTTTGCATTATGCTTTCCATGAATAGAGTGCAAAATAAAAGTTTTTAACCCCTTAGCTGTTACCCCCTCTTTTGAGAATGGGGGTTAAAATGCACTATTCAAACTTAAATGGTTGTAATTTAAGAATGCTTTGGAATATATACCCAAGTTTGGTCTTGTTTTAAAGGTGCCATATACAATAATTGAGGTAACAATATACGAAAAATGAGCTACACGCATCAAAAGAATGAGAAGAAATAAGTGCAAAGATGTCATTAAAAAACTGACAAGTTATAGTGCTGCCGAGATATTAACCTGAATTAGCATGCTAAATTACTAGCCCCGGCCCGGCAGGTATCGTAATACCAGTTCCGGCCATGGGAGGCGGTATGCGGACGGGCAACGTTAGCACCAGCCAAACTGCAATACGCGAGTGAGTCGCGCTCGCGCCGGTGTGTGTATGTGTACTTGAACCTGATGTCAGTCGTGTGGAAATACAGCCCACTACTACATTTCAGTTCAGGGAAGAGTTCAAAAAATGATTGGTCGACATTATGCATGAGGAATACATTTTGGTAAGTTTTAGCATACTGTATCTTTCAACAGAGTTCATGTTCTTTTTCCAGCTAGTAGAGACGATCGGTTCACGTGCGCTAGGGATCTGTAGTGTAACATGTACAAGCGCCAAAACGGTATTTATTCTTTGAATTGCGTAATATAATTGACAGAATCTGAGAGCTTAACTAACCTGCTTGCTAAGTGTCAATTGCGTGTGTCTCACGGTAAATTCACGGCGCTAGCTTGATCAACATCAGCGAATGCTGTCTGTCAAATTAATTCACTAACAACAAAAGTGTAATATGAACAAAACGAATACCATAAACTTCAAATAATTGCCCAAGCTTTTATTTTCCCATACCGTCGAAATGCACCAGCTTGTTTTTGAGATCTATGAGGCGGTCTTCATCATTTAGTGTTGAGATTCATAGTGTTTAGTTTAGTTCACTCTAGTGTTTAGTTCATTGAGTCTCTGATCTCTAAAAATCTCCAAATGTTCCACGTGAAACTGCGGTCTTCCAACCTTTTACTATCATGTCAAATGATTTGAATAACATGCGCGATGGTAGGAGCACAAGTCATTTTTTGGAGGTATACTGCCCCCATCTGTTATGGAATATGGAGTAGGATTTGATTTATTATGGTAGATGGCACCTTTAAAGAAAACACTCAGCAGAATATTGCTGAAGTGAAAACACTTCAAAAAATGAAAGTATGAAAAAGTTATGGAAGTTTAAATTTACAGTAAATCAAATATACTGTACTATATATTTTTTATTTTATATAAAATATATATTTTACAAAATATTTTTTTACTCTAAAATTTCTATAAAATCAAAGCCATAAATCTTATCAAGTTATGTTCCAAATTTGAAGTTGATATCACAAAAATTGAAGTTCCCATGAGATTTTGTTTAGGCGTAGTACCAAAAATAGCCACCGGGTGCCATTGAATTCCATTGAATTTAGTTGTATACATTCTGCCTTAACAAATTAATACATTTCTGTCCAAATATCAATTCTGTCACAAAATGTGGAACCTTGAGACTCTGACCTTTCTGACAATATCAATTTTGTCAAGATTAGAAAAGGTTTTGATCATATATTATGAAATATAATGACGCCCAAAAGGGGAGGAACCGGATAAAACAAGTACCGTTTCTATGGTAACGCAACGTTCAATTATAAAACAGTTTTCACACGATGAATTCTGAGTTTATAAGCTTTCAAATGATACCTAATTTATGATAACTACTAAAATATGTGATATAATAAAAAAGGCGATAAAAAATATATTATATTTTAGAGGATAATAAATATAAATATGATCATTTTTAGAGGATAATATTATAGTATAATTTTTTATTTTTTATTGAAAAATACTAGATTATATGTTTTACTATGAACTTTTAGCATAAAAATAGAAGTTTCAATGATTAAAAGTGGGTGCATCGACTTTTTGTGACAAAGGTCAAAACTCCTGTTATGATGCAGATTTTTTTGAGGTGCACTCTTGTCATAAATTCGTCAATTACTCTTCCGACATAATTTTTAACACAAAACAGGGGTAGAATATCTATTTAGAAGTCTTAGACCTTTCCAGCAATATATAATTTGTCATAATTAGATTAGGATTTAATAGAAATAAAGTGAAGTAAAGTTAGGTGTCCCGGTACCGGGACGGTGACAGTTAAGGGGTTAAGGTAAAATAACTAAGAATATTATGTGAGCTGTTTTATTTCATAGATATTTTACTTTGCAGTCAACACTGCAGTGAATAAAATCTTAAAAAGTTTTAAAAAAAAATACTTGCGACATATGACACCACTTTAGATGTTTCACAATTTTTGGAAACACTTAACAGTAAGGTCCCACCAGATAATGTTAGGTAATGCATTGCATAGTTACTGCAAAACAATGAGGTATACATTTGTTACAGTATTTATTCGTCTTTGTTAACATTAGTTTATACAAATTCATTGTTGGTTAATTCTACCTCAGGTCCATTCGATTATATTTAGAGGTAAGAGGAGCACATGAAAATTTTTATTGTTAGTTTATGCTAACTAATGTTGTTAACCAGTGTTGGGAAAAGTTATTTTTTAAAAAGTATTACGTTACAATATTATGTTACTCCCTAAAAAAATCAACTAATTGTTTTAGTAACTTTTTAGGTTACTTTTAGTTACGTTACTTTTGCGTTACTTTTTCTCACCTGGACTGGGCTTGTTTGTTTTTTACAACAACAAGTTATTTTTGGCAAATGTTACACGAAAAGAACCTCCTGTCCATTAGAGGGCGCCACTCAAACAAACCTTTTAGCTGTGCTGAAGAATAGGATGCAGGAGATGAAAATTCAAAACTCTTACTTTAGCAATAAAAAACGAAAAATTAAACACAAATGTGATGTTGAGCTATAGTCATTTTTGCTTATTAGTATGGTTGAATTGGAATTGCATCAAAAGTCAGCAGCAAAGACGGTTAATAAAGTGAGATTAAATACATAAAGTATATCTGTCAAGTCAAGTCAAGTCACATTTATTTATATAGCGCTTTTCACAATACAGATTGTATCAAAGCAGCTTCACAGTGATAACATGTAAGTAGCACAACACAGATCAACAACATTGCTAAACACTAAATAACCCCAACTGAGCAAGCTCAAAGCAAGCCAAAAGCAAGGCGACAGTGGCAAGGAACCAAACTCCATCAGATTGGATGGAGAAAAAACCTTGGGAGAACCCAGGCTCAGTCGGGGGCCAGTTCTCCTCTGGCTTACATTCATATTGTTTAAATATAAATATTAAATATAAATATTGTTTATGAATCAAACGGCGCCATAACATATCGCAGGCGTTGAGTCGTCTCATCACAGGCGTTGAGTCGTCTCATCACAGGCGTTGGGGCATCCGAAATCCCCGTGAGAGGCTGGACACAAAACTGGACCTGACGAACGCCATTTTTCTCGGGACAAGCGTCCCGAGATAACAGCAGAAAGGCAGATGGGAAATAATTAGCATAGCTGATGTTCATAATAATTTCCGTTATAACTCACAAACTCTCCGTAACCCGAACTCTCCGCAACCCAACCATACGCGCCGACCCGTTTGTCTAAGAGGCTGTCGAGCCCCACTGGTGCGTTAAGCAGTTTCAGTGGCAAACGGTTCCGTATGGCATAACAGAGGACTAGAAGGTTATTTGTGTTATTTAACATATGAAAACATGAGCAATTTGACTGTTTATATTCATTTTGAGGGCGAATCTAAATCTGTTGAGATGATGCATGCTCACATTTAGAACTAAAATGACCATTATGATCACACAGAGCACACAACGCCTCTGCACTAATGATGCCTTCACATGCTATCAGAATTATCCGAAATACTAGTTTCCTAGTTTAAATATTGGACATCAATGTCCTAAAGTGGGAAGTAGAAAGTTTTCAGCATGTGTAGCATTACTCCTGTTTTATTCTCAATAGTCTGTCAGTCAATAAATGTGAAAACAAAGTAACTTGTGTCTTATTTGAAAAAGTAATTCAGATAGTTTGTTGCAAATTTAAAAATAATATGTGACTTTACTAATGTGAAAAAGTGATCTGATTACGTAACTCACATTACTAGTAATGCGTTACACAGCAAAAAACCTAACTTTTTTATTTGTATTTTTTATTCTTGCATGAAAAGTAGCTAGTTTTAATGAGCATAAATATAATTTTGGGCCCTTTTTGTCTTGTGCTTTTATCTCAACAGCAACTTCATGCCGTTATTGCAGCTTCTGTCTCTATTAAGTCCTCTCAAAAACTCAAAAAGATTCTGGAAGTAAGAGTTTCACTTCTGTCTTGATTCATTTTCCTCCAGAGTGCGTGCGTTTATTGAGCGTGTATTTCTCTCTTAGATCATCCTGGCTCTGGGAAACTACATGAACAGCAGTAAAAGAGGAGCGGTATACGGCTTCAAACTGCAGAGCTTAGACCTGGTACATTTACATGCTCACTGTTTTTTTTTTCTGTTTTTTTCACTCAGATGTTGACTGTAATACACTCACCTAAAGGATTATTAGGAACACCCATTCAATTTCTCATTAATGCAGTTATCTAGCAACCTGGCAGTTGATTCAATGCATTTAGGGTTGTGGTCCTGGTCAAGACAATCTCCTGAACTCCAAACTGAATGTTAGAATGGGAAAGAAAGGTGATTTAAGCAATTTTGAGCATGGCATGGTTGTTGGTGCCAGACGGGCCAGTCTGGGTATTTCACAATCTGCTCAGTTACTGGGATTTTCACGCACAACCATTTCTAGGGTTTACAAAGAATGGTGTGAAAAGGGAAAAACATCCAGTGTGCGGCAGACCTGTGGGCAAAAATGCCGTGTTGATGCTAGAGGTCAGATGAGAATGGGCCGACTGATTCAAGCTCATAGAAGAGCAACTTTGACTGAAATAACCACTCGTTACAACCGAGGTATGCAGCAAAGCATTTGTGAAGCCACAACATGCACAACCTTGAGGTGGATGGGCCACAACAGCAGAAGACCCCACCGGGTACCACTCATCTCCACTACAAATAGGAAAAAGAGGCTACAATTTGCAAGAGCTCACCAAAATTGGACAGTTGAAGACTGGAAAAATGTTTCTCGATTTCTGTTGAGACTTTCAGATGGTAGAGTCAGAATTTGGCGTAAAACAGATTGAGAACATGGATCCATCATGCCTTGTTACCACTGTGCAGGCTGCTGGTGGTGGTGTAATGGTGTGGGGGATGTTTTCTTGGCACACTTTAGGCCCCTTAGTGCCAATTGGGCATTGTTTAAATGCCACGGCCTCCCTGAGAATTGTTTCTGACCATGTCCATCCCTTTATGGCCACCATGTACCCATCCTCTGATGGCTACTTTCAGCAGGATAATGCACCATGTCACAAAGCTCGAATCATTTCAAATTGGTTTCTTGAACATGACAATAAGTTCACAGAACTAAAATGGCCCCCACAGTCACCAGATCTCAACCCAATAGAGCATCTTTGAGACGGGAGCTTCGTGCCCTGGATGTGCATCCCACAAATCTCCATCAACTGCAAGATGCTATCCTATCAATATGGGCCAACATTTCTAAAGAATGCTTTCAGCACCTTGTTGAATCAATGCCACATAGAATTAAGGCAGTTCTGAAGGCGAAAAGAGGTCAAACACAGTATTAGTATGGTGTTCCTAATAAACCTTTAGGTGAGTGTATGTTAAATCCATATGATTTATGAATGGACAACAAAGCAACTTTTTATTACAATCGTAATTGTTATTTAAGCATGCCTATTTTGAAATGACATTAAAACCAATGTGACAGATGTGGACCTTCATCTGTTATTATGTTAGACTAACATTGTTTATGATAACAAAGTGCAAGTATAAAAAAATGCATTAAAGTATTTTTTCATCTGTGATTTAAATCATACACTTGAGGGTTTAAGTGTACTTTTCTTTTCCCAGTTATTAGACACTAAATCAACAGATCGCAAGGTCACTCTTCTGCACTATATAGCAAATGTAGTGAAGGAAAAATACCAGCAGGTGTCGCTCTTCTATAATGACCTGAACTATGTGGAGAAAGCTGCCGCAGGTATGAAACGTGTCATATCTGATTATGTTTACAATAAGCAGGGCAGATCGTATTTGCTCGCACATCAAGTTTTGACAACATGTCCAAAATGATCTGAGGGAAATGAACTCTTGTGTTCCTCAGTGTCTCTAGAGAATGTCTTGTTAGACGTGAAGGAGATGCAGAGAGGGATGGATCTGACCAGGAGAGAGTACAGCATGCACGGCCACAACACAATGCTCAAAGACTTCATACAGCAGAATGAGAATAAACTCAAAAAACTTCAGGATGATGCCAAGATCGCTCAGGTGCCGCTAACACTGCACATACATGACCCAAAACACGTTTTCTGTTTCTTTTGACATTAAAACTTTTGTTGTATGAAGAAATCCCACTATAACTGTCCTCTCCTGTCCAAATAGAGCATTTATTGAAACTGCGCTCCAAAAAATGCTGGGTTGTTTTTAACCCAATTTTGGGTCAAATATGGACAAACTCAAACATTGGGTTAAAAATGTACAAACCCAATTCCATAAAAGTTGGGACACTGTACAAATTGTGAATAAAAACAGAATGCAATGATGTGGAAGTTTCAAATTTCAATATTATATTTAGAAAACAACATAGATGACATATCAAATGTTGAAAGTGAGACATTTTGAATTGCCATGCCAAATATTGGCTCCTTTTGGATTTCATGAGAGCTACAAATTCCAAAAAAGTTGGGACAGGTAGCAATAAGAGGCCAGAAAAGTTAAATGTACATATAAGGAACATCTGGAGGACCAACTTGCAACTTATTAGGTCAATTGGCAACATGATTGGGTATAAAAAAGCCTCTCAGAGTGGCAGTGTCTCTCAGAAGTCAAGATGGGCAGAGGATCACCAATTCCCCCAATGCTGAGGCAAAAAATAGTGGAGCAATATCAGAAAGGAGTTTCTCAGAGAAAAATTGCAAAGAGTTTGAAGTTATCATCATCAACAGTGCATAATATCATCCAACGATTCAGAGAATCTGGAACAATCTCTGTGCATAAGGGTCAAGGCCGGAAAACCATACTGAATGCCCGTGATCTTCGGGCCCTTAGACGGCACTGCATCACACACAGGAATGCTACTGTAATGGAAATCGCAACATGGGCTCAAGAATACTTCCAGAAAACATTGTCAGTGAACACAATCCACCGTGCCATTCACCGTTGCTGGCTAAAGCTCTATAGGTCAAAAAAGAAGCCATATCTAAACGGGAACCAGAAGCGCAGGGCGTTTTCTCTGGGCCAAGGCTCATTTAAAGTGGACTCTAGCAAAGTGGAAAACTGTTCTGTGGTCAGACGAATCAAAATTTGAAGTTCTTTTTGGAAAACTGGGACGCCATGTCATCCGGACTAAAGAGGACAAGGACAACCCAAGTTGTCATCAGCGCTCGGTTCAGAAGCCTGCATCTCTGATGGTATGGGGTTGCATGAGTGCGTGTGGCATGGGCAGCTTACACATCTGGAAAGGCACCATCAATGCTGAAAGGTTTCTAGAACAACATATGCTCCCATCCAGACATCGTCTCTTTCAGGGAAGACCTTGTATTTTCCAACAAGACAATGCCAAACCACATACTGCATCAATTACAACATCATGGCTGCGTAGAAGAAGGATCCGGGTACTGAAATGGCCAGCCTGCAGTCCAGATCTTTCACCCATAGAAAACATTTGGCGCATCATAAAGAGGAAGATGCAACAAAGAAGACCTAAGACAGTTGAGCAGCTAGAAGCCTTTATTAGACAAGAATGGGACAACATTCCTATTCCTAAACTTGAGCAACTTGTCTCCTCAGTCCCCAGACGTTTGCAGACTGTTATTAAAAGAAGAGGGGATGCCACACAGTGGTAAAAATGGCCTTGTCCCAACTTTTTTGAGATGTGTTGATGCCATGAAATTTAAAATCAACTTATGTTTCCCTTAAAATTATGCATTTTCTCAGTTTAAACATTTGATATGTCATCTATGTTGTATTCTAAATATAATATTGAAATTTGAAACTTCCACATCATTGCATTCTGTTTTTATTCACAATTTGTACAGTGTCCCAACTTTTATGGAATTCGGTTTGTAATTTAAAAGTGTAACCCAATGGCTGGGTTTATCTATATTTGTCCCACAATTGGGTTAAAACAACCCAGCATTTTTTAGAGTGTGAGTTTGCAAAATGTCTCGTTTTAAACTAATTAAGGGTTCGTTTATTTAGGCTGCTCTATGGTCGTTGATAAATGTTTAGATGAATAAAAGCCTCAATTAAATAAACCTGTTGATCACATTACGCAATCGTGTCTCCTCGGAAGACTTGGATTAAACTGCTCGAGTCATATTGAGGGGAAATAACGAAATAATATAATGTGTATCTGATCCTTTGGGTTGGGATTATATCTTCGTCAACAATGGTATTAAAAATGTAACATTTGAAGACTCAGTAACTAGCCTACATGTGATTCTCTTGTTGTTGGTTATCTCTCTTATGTCTTTTCATATCTCAATCTCTCAGGATGCCTTTGATGAAGTGGTGAAATTCTTTGGAGAAAATGCCAAAACAACACCACCGTCTGTGTTTTTCCCAGTGTTTGTGCGCTTTGTGAAAGCATACCGGGTAAACCGACCAATCACAAATCACCTGTCTCACTTCATCCAATCACGTCCTCCAGTTGTATATAAACCGTATCTGCATTGATCACTCGTGTAACATGACTTCCCAATGCCTGATGGGTATTTTCCCTTCATCAGCAAGCAGAGGAGGATAATGAACAGAGGAAAAGACATGAGCAGATGATGATGGAGAAGCTGATTGAGCAGGAAGCTATGATGGAGCAAGAGGATCAGAAGGTACAAATAGAATAAAGGGATAGAGGGTGTGTGTGTGTGTGTGTGTCGGGGAAGTGGAACTGTTGTTTGGGGGCAAAACTGGCCCCAGAATAAACTAAATATCAAAGCTAAATCTAAATCCAGGGATGACATCATTTGGATTATTTTTATTTTATTAGTTTATAGTCTTTTAGTGGGGTTTAACCAGGGGGTATTTTTAGTGTATATAATTATAAAATAAAACACTTTACAAGAAACTTTATTAGGAACCGAAACGCAAACATGGTTCATGATCCATCAGTGATGGCCCATCATAATCATAATCTAAATGATGTCATGGCCAGTAAGAAATTTTATTTCAGTATATTTTCTTGTTCATCCATGATTGACAAAAAGTTCATTTTGGCCCGAGTGTGTGTGCGTTTACCGATATTTTGGGGACAAATTTATACCAAGAAGTGAGCTAAATCTGACAAAACCTATTTTGGGGACAAGTTTATGGAATGCCCTCATTTCCTCATGAGGAAAATAGCTTATAAATCATACTAAATTATGTCAAATGCAGAAGGTTTTGTGTGATGGGTAGGTTTAGGGTTATGGGATAGCAGATACAGTTTGTATAGGATAAAAAATGTCCATGGAATGTCCCCATAAACATGCAAACCCAGCGTGTGGAAATATTTGCAGATTAATTTAAAGGAGCTGTATGTAAGAAATTTATTTCAAATAATCATAAAACGGTCCTGATATGTCACTAGACATTAAGAAATCATGTTCATTTCAAATACTTATATCACTGACAACAGCAGTCCGGCCAGGATATTGTCATTTAAAAAGTGAAGTTGCAGCCCTCAACTGTCATGTTGTGTTTTGGTCTGATGCTCCACCCTCCACTGATCTACCAATCACGAAGTCAGTAGTGTTGCAGCATTCGGGTTGCCAGCTCTGCTCTAGTTACCACAGTTGCAGATACACACGTGAGGGATAAAAAATGTTGGATCCTGCAGCCTATCTGGCAACCTCAAGACAGGGGGGAGGGGTAGGGGATACACTGCTTTACAGTATTTTGAAACTGATTGCAGTACCAGTTTTGGCCACAATCTTACATACAGCTCCTTTAATGACAGCATTAATTGTAATTGTCGTGTGTGTGTTCAGTCTCCCTCTCATAAGAACAAGCGTCAGCAGCAGGAGTTGATCGCAGAGCTGAGGAAGAAGCAGGTGAAGGACAGCAGACATGTGTATGAGGGTAAAGACGGAGCCATTGAGGACATTATCACAGGTAACACACAGTGTTCAGCTTTTGCTTCATCCTGTTAGTGTTCTGCATGCAGCGAGCTATAAAACATTAGGACTTCTGTAACGTGTTAGTTTAGCCACTAACCAGCTCTCTGTGACTGGTGGAAAGCTTTACTGATCAATAACAATGTACTGAGCTGAATGTGTGCTGTTGCTGCTTGCAGCTCTGAGCTGGACTGCGGCTACTAAACACTGTTTACTGCAGGTTTAAAGGGGTCATATTATACTTTTTGTAACCTTTTTTTTTTCACTTGTCCCACAAAAAAGTCCACTTTTAATTTGCATTGTGCTTTTCACAATGCACGAACCAGCTTTACAGCTGGTCGATAATATAGTTTATAAAACGATTCGTTCCAATCCTTGATTCTGATTGGCCAATAGCTGTGCTTTATTCATGATAAAACACAGCTATGGCCGCTTCACCCAATGGTTCTTATCACTGTGCAACACTGCGGTTCCTATGTTGTGTTTATCTGAGCTTTCATGTATATTACACATTGGAACACTGTTCACGGTGAGGGACTATTTTTTTTCTCTAGCGGAAGGAAGGCTTTTAGTAACTTTTACTTCATGAAAGTTGCACTAATACATATTTTTTTACTTTTAATATTTGTATTGTGTGGTAACCATTTTATAAAAGCAAGATACTCGTGGAAAGGGGTTACTCCGCTTCGCGTCAGGCCTAACAACGCCCTTCAGCCGTTACTTATTCACGATACAGCACAGTACCTTATTGCTTACTGATGTACTGTAATAATACAAGCAATCAAGCAGTTGAGATTTATTATATATTGTAGTACAGTATATATCGCTTATTTGCTTTACATATATATATATATTAGGGCAGAGCAAAGATTAATTGCGATTAATCGCATCTAAAATAAAAGTTTGTGTTTACATAATATATGTGTGTATACATATACAAAATAATAATACATATGCATACATGTATATATACGTAAGAATTATTTGGACGTAAATACTGTATATATATATATATATATATATTATATATATAAATATAATATATGGATAACACATTTTCTTAAATATATGCATGCATGTTTGTGTATTTATATACACAGCACATACAAATATATTATGTAAACACAAACTTTTATTTTGGATGCAATTAATGGCAATTAATCTTTGCACATCCCTAATATATATATATATATATATATATAATTAAGTTGCATATACTTACACATCTAATATAGTTGTAAAGTTTTTGTTAATTTTATTTTGTTTAATTAATTAACTTAATTGACTCAAAAGCCTCATTTTGCTTCAACTACAAATCGAACTTCTGCATTTTTGTATTCCTGCCTGCAGACGTTCAGAATCGAATTATGTGTGTTGAAGTTTTTGGCAAAAGGGAATTGTCTGCCGCATAGATAGAAAGTTTTATCAAAAGCCATTCTGACCATGCAGTGTTGAATTAGCCATCTAAACTGAAATATCTTTTAATCTACAATAAAGATCATTGAGATGTTAAAATCATAAACAATTGCGAAGGTTTGAAAAGCATCTTTTTTGTGTGTTTGTTTTTTTTTTTTTTGTAAATACTAATACATTTTAATAAAAGCTCTCTTTTCATTGAGGATTATTCCAATTCAACAATATGACCTCTTTATGTTTCATTTAAATTTTAACTATGAAAAAAAAACAAAAAACTGATTTTTCTATAATGGGCCAAATATTTAAGAAGATAATTATATGATGTAACATAAATGTATATTTTGTAACATGTGTAATCCTCTTGACGGCTGCATTTCTATTCTAGGCATGTATGTAATCCATATTAAAATAGTTTCATCTTTATATAATAGCTATTAGTACCATGTGATTATGCTAGTGTGCCGATGTGTGTAGAAAGTGCTAACATTGTGCTTGTTGCTCTGGCTTGTTTGTGTCGTGTGTGTTTCATCTGGACGCAGTGCTGAAGACTGCCCCCTTTACTGCGCGCACAGCCAAACGCAGCTCGCGTTACTTCAACGAGGAGCTCCACTTCTAAAGCTTAGACTCTCTCTCTCTCTCAGGTCGCTGGATAAAGCTGCTATCTTTCATTCTCCCCCTCTGTGTGTGTGTGTGTGTGCACCCCTTCACGCTTCACATTCCTGGTTTTATTTCCCCGTGGGCCGACGTATGGTTGTGATGGAATGGGCGTGTTCATTTTTGATTTCTTTTCTAACTAAACTCCTGCATGAAGGGGGGTTTGGGGAGTGGAGCACATGATGTCATCACAGATTTTTGCATGGAGTGTCATACATTCATATTCATCATTGTAACAGAAATGTAATGAGTGGAAATATGTCACAAACAGCCAAACACACCAGTGTTTCTCTGCACATTTCAATTGAATGCTTGGCCTGTATTGGTTTAAACTTCTGTGGCAGTTTTTCTCTGAGAAAAGCAAATACTCCGAACACTGTGGCTCCCCCTGCAGTTTAAACACAGACGAGAGTCCACAAATAAACTCCCATAGAAATCACATATGGGTCATTCCAATTTCACAGACAGACACACACTTGTTATATGAAAATGAAATAAACATTAAAAATAGTTAAACTTAATTTCATTTAGTTTAACTTGATAGTCTAAAAAATCTAAATCTAAAATAAAAACTAAAAACAATTAAAACAAAGGAAATAACTAATTAAAATGACAAAAATGGAACAACATTACAAAAAATGTAAAAATTTAAATATAAATACTACATAAAAATATTACTGAACATAGGTTCATATTTACATTATTATAGGCAAAATAAGACCACAGTATTTGTAAGCTTAGTGAGTTTCTATCTGTCGAATTGATGGCAATTATTGTCATGTTTGTAACACTGGCATTTTGGACATGATTTGTGACATTATGTTTTGCTCATGTGTTCATTTGTCCATGTCATTGTGAGCGTGTTTGTGTGTGTGTGTGTATATATATACAGTATATATATATATATATATGAAGATGCAAAAAGCCTCTAAATGCCATTTGAAATTTTCTTCTTTAATGATGATTTTTGTCAAGCTTGTATATTTCGGTGATTCAGTGATTTCACTTAAATGGCAATGATAATTACCTATTAATTGTTATTTAAGTGAAATCACTGAACTTAAATATACAAGTTTGACAAAAATCATCATTAAAGAAGAAAATTTTAAATGGCATTTAGAGGCTTTTGCATCTGAACTCTTCATATATTGTCATTGATTTTTGGGGCCCATTGGCATTATGCTGTTTTTCTGCATTTTTTCACTCTTCCTCCATCTTATTCTGCTCTGATGGGAAGTTCTGATTTCAGGGACTTCCTGTGTTTCACGTGTGTTTAACTTGCTGCATGAAGCATGTTGAGATGTATTCCTCTTCTAAGCATGTTTGGTTCATTTGCTTCACTGACTGTATGCATTTGCATGGGGTGTTTTTTTAAGCCAAATATAATGTTGAATCTCACCAAAAAGGTCTAAAAAAAAAGGTCATATTTTTAACCTCAAAAATAAAAAAGAAACAAAAACCTAATATTATTAGTAAATCAAGTTTTTGTGTTGTATTTTCATGACAATTTAGCATGTTTCCTTCATTTCCATTACTGTAAAATGAAAAACAAGAGTGCTCAAAGTGCTTGCTTGTCATGAAAAAGTTAAGATATTGGAAATATTATTGGTATTAAATCTTGGCTTCCTCCTATGAAAGCGTATTTTCGCCACAGATTAAAAAATAAAAAAGGTAATTGCTACTTTTTATCTTTTTTTTCCCTCCCGATTGCGTTTACATCTCGTAATTCAGACTTGTTTGTGTCAGAATTTTGTGATATAACGTCACAATTGCAATATGTAAACTCGAAATTGTTTGGTAAAAAGTCGTAGTTGTCTGCTAAAATGTTTTATTCTGTGGTGGAAACAAGCTTCCATATCCTCGTTATGCTACATACACATTTTATTATCATTAGTATTATGAAATATGACTGGGATGACGTGTTTTCTTGAGATTCACCATATCATTGCATTTAGTTTCCACCATACCTGCTTCAGCTTAACTTACTGTACGTCCTGCCTTATAACAATGCACTTCTGGGAGGCTTGGCACATAATCTTTGGTTTCACTGTTTAAAAATGAAGTGACCACGCAGACGTCAGTTTTTGCCTTGTTGTACTGAATCTGGACGCTGGAGCCATTGTGCAGAGCAGCTTGAGTCATAGAGTTCCCTTTCGTAGTCACTTCGAGTTACGTCAGAAGTGACGGAGATTGGGGGTTTCGCATAGAAAGCCAATCCTCTTCGAGTATTTAAACACGAGCCAATGGCATGCAATGCCTTGGGGCTGCGGAAATTTGCATAGCGTACTCCGCCCTACTCCGTGAGTATAAAAGGAGGAAGTGAACGCAACCGCAGTATGTTTTCGCTTCGGAGCCAAGAGAACCTCTTCACTCCTAAAAGCTGATTCAAGACTCTTCGAGAACGAGCGTCCTCTTCAGTGTTGGTGTGACGGCGGTACCCAGCGAGATTTTGCATTGCCTGCGATCTGAGCAGTGGTCTGCCAGACTTTGCACTTCTCCCTGGCAGCTTCAGCGCTGAAAGAGTGAATTTCTCCTTTCTCATAAAAGTGAAAGTGAAAGAGCTGCACGCGGCACGTCTTTTTAAAGATGGTTCGCCCGTGCCCTTCTGGATGTGGTAGATTTCTGTCGTCATCTGATGGTCACGAACGCTGCTTTGTATGCCTGGGCATTCAGCATGCAGCAGCAGCGTTCGTGGATGACTCATGTTCCTTCTGTGGGAGCATGACCATCTCCACACTGAGGTCGAGGCTCAATGATCTCACTAGAGTGAGAGCCCCGGTCCCCCCTACTCGATCGGCTTCCTTCACGGAAGGGGGCCCGTCGACTCGGGGACCCGGCGATCTAACGGTGACGGTGTGGGATAAAGCCCCGACGATTCCTCGGGCCACACCTCCCGCCTCAGTGCGTGAGCCAGCGAGCGCTAGCGCGACTCGGTCGGTTGTCTCTTCGGCGGCACCGGCTGCTTCGAGCAGCGCTCCAGATGATGATGTGATGTCTATCACAGCATCACTAGGCGGGCTTGAGTCCTCGGGAGAGGAAGATGCGGCTGCGTTGCCCCTTCGGGAGTGCCAGCGTTGCCCGTGTCAGATCCCGAGCTGACGGCCATGCTGTCTCGAGCCGCTGGGAGTATCGGGCTAGAATGGAAACCTCCATCCTGCCCCGATCTCTCGCGGATGGATAACTGGTATCTGGACAAAGCTGCCGCCGCAAGGCCACGGCCAACTCCAATACCTTTTTTCCCCGAGCTGCATGCGGAGTTATCGCGCTCTTGGGGGGCTCCTTTGTCCACTCGAGAGCGCGATCTCTCCCCCGCCTTTCCCCCCTCGACGGTGGCCGCCCGTGGGTACACTGGGATGCCCCCGGTGGAGCGCTCTGTTGCGATGCAGCTGTGTCCACAGAGCGCCTCCACCCGTGGTCCTCCTAAGCACCCATCCAAAGCCTGTGGGTTCTCGTCTGCTATGGCGGCGCGAGCCTATAGAGCGGCGGGACAGGCGGCTTCCGCTTTGCATGCCATGAGCACTTTGCAGGTCTTCCAAGCGAAGATGCTCAGAGACATGCACGAGGGCGGACTGACTCGACGGCATTTAAAGATCTGCGGTCCGCCACTGACCTTGCTCTCCGGGCAACGAAAGTGGCCGCTCGCGCCGTCGGTCAGGTGATGGCCACTTCGGTGGTTCAGGAGCGCCATCTCTGGCTCAACCTGGCGGACACGCGGAGCGCTGAGCGGACTCGTCTGCTCGACGCTCCGCTCTCCCAGGTTGGCCTTTTCGGCGGTGCGGTCGAGGACTTCGCCCAGCAGTTCTCCACCGCCCAGAAGCAGACGGAGGCCATTAAACACATCCTGCCCCGACGACCAGCTGCTGCCTCCACCCAGTCATCGGCGCAGGTGCCTCCCTCTGCTCGCCGCCGAGGACGCCCCCCTGCGGCTCCCCTCCCTCCCGCCCGGCCCCAGCAGCAGCCTTCACCCGGGCCCCGGCGTCGAGGAGGCCGCAGGCCGGCGTCTCAGCCCCCTCAGGCCGCTCGCCCGCTAAACGCCAGGCCAAGCGAAGATCCTGACACGGGCCGCTCAGTGACGATCTCGAGTCTTTCTCAGGAGGCGGTAGCAGGCCCCCTCCTTCCCCCGGTGGAGGGCCGGGGAGAATCTTTTGTTCTCAGCTCCCCGCTGCTCACCCACGGGTGGGCAGCACCCTGAACTGGTTAAAGAAAGACTTGACATCCTCACTGAGCTCACAGACTGGAGTGGGTGCGCTCGATGCCCCCGTGCGTCAGCCCACACACTCCTCTCTGTCTCTGAGGGCGCGGAAGGGTGCGTGTGTCGTCCCCGGGCTACACCAATCCCTTCCCCCTCTGTCGCCAGACCCCGCAGAACAGACCCCCGTGGAACGCTCCGCTTTCCCTGGTCCCTTCTGTCGGGGAGCGGGCTTCGACGCATCCGAGCGGGGTAACCCCTGCACGCGTGCCAGTCGACCCGCACCGCTGCCCCTCCGGGGGGACGTCTGTGGTTCGCATGACCCCGTTGGCTCATTTCCTGGAAGCCTGGCTAGCGCTTCCCGGGATATCCCGCTGGGTCATCAGAACGATCAGATTCGGCTACGCGATTCAGTTCGCACGGTCTCCTCCCCGCTTCAGGGGAGTTCGCTCCACGATAGTTGGTGGCAATGCCCCAGTCCTGAGAGCGGAGATTGCGACCCTGCTGGCGAAGGGTGCAATCGAGACGGTCCCTCCAGCCGAGGTGAAGTCCGGGTTTTACAGCCCCTACTTCATTGTCCCAAGAAGACCGGTGGGTTACGACCGATCCTGGACCTGCGCATTTTGAACCGTTCTCTCCATCGACTACCGTTCAAAATGCTCACGGCCAAACGCATTTTCGAATGTGTTCGGTATCAGGATTGGTTTGCAGCGATCGACCTGAAGGACGCGTACTTCCATGTGTCCATCTTACCTCGACACAGACCGTTTCTTCGGTTTGCCTTCGAGGGCCAGGCATATCAGTACGCCGTTCTCCCATTCGGGTTAGCTCTGTCCCCTCGCGTCTTCACGAAGATCGTCGAGGCAGCCCTTGTTCCCCTTCGCGAACACGGGGTTCGCATCCTGAATTATCTCGACGACTGGCTGATACTAGCACACTCTCGAGCTCAGCTTTGCGAACACAGAGACTTGGTGCTCCGGCACCTAGCCCGTTTGGGCCTTCGGGTCAACCGGGAGAAGAGCAAACTTTGCCCCGTGCAGAGGATCTCTTTTCTCGGCATGGAGATAGACTCGGTCGCCATGTCCGCGCAGCTCACGAACGAGCGCGCGCACTCACTGCTGACTTGTCTTCGACAGTTCGAGGGCAAGAGTGCGGTTCCACTGAAACTATTTCAGAGGCTCCTGGGGCATATGGCATCCGCGGCCGCGGCAACGCCGCTCGGTTTGCTTCATATGAGACCGCTTCAGCTGTGGCTTCGCGATCGAGTCCCGAGGTGGGCATGGCATCGCGGCTCGCTCCGAGTTCCAGTAACTCCAGCGTGCCGCCGAACCTTCTTCCCGTGGTCGAACCTCAGCTTTTTACGGACCGGCGTCCCTATTCAGCGAGTTTCCAGGCATCTCGTTGTCTCCACGGATGCATCTACCACGGGTTGGGGTGCCATGTGCAATGGGCATGCAGCCGCCGGTTCCTGGACAGGAGCCCAGCGCCTCATGCACATCAATTGCCTCGAGCTGTTGGCAGTACGGCTCGCCCTTCGCCGCTTCCGAGCGTTGCTCAAGGGCCAGCATGTGCTTGTCCGCTCAGACAACACTACGGCAGTAGCGTACATCAACCACCAGGGGGGTCTACGCTCACGCCAGTTGTCGCAGCTCGCCCGCCACCTCTTGATATGGAGTCAGAAGCACCTGAGGTCCCTTCGTGCAGTTTACATTCCTGGAGACCGGAACTGGGCAGCCGACGAGCTGTCCCGGGTCCGCCCCATCTCCGGCGAGTGGCGACTCCATCCCCAGTCGGTCCAGCTGATTTGGGACGAGTTCGGGGAGGCACAGATAGACCTGTTCGCCTCTCGGGACTCGTCCCACTGCGCCCAGTTTTATTCTCTGACCCGCGGCACTCTCGGCTCGGATGCGCTGGCGCACAGGTGGCCACGGGCCCACGCAAGTATGCGTTTCCCCCAGTGAGCCTCCTTGCACGGGTGTTGTGCAAGATCAAGGAGGACGAGGAGCAGGTCTTGCTGGTAGCCCCCTACTGGCCCACCAAGACGTGGTTCTCCGATCTCATGCTCCTCGCGACAGCACCTCCTTGGCCTATTCCTCTGAGACCAGACCTACTCTCTCAGAGACGGGGCACTCTGTGGCACCCTCGTCCCGATCTTTGGAGGCTGCACGTGTGGCTCCTGGACGGGACGAGGCAGGTTTGAGTTCGCTGCCACCTGCGTGGCGGCAACCATCACTTCCGCAAGAGCGTCGTCCACGAGACACCTTTATGCGTTGAAGTGGAACCTCTTCGTCAATTGGTGCTCTTCTCGCGGAGAAGACCCCCGGAGATGTTCGATCAGTGTCGTGCTTTCCTTCCTGCAAGAAGGTTGGAGCGCAGGCTGTCGCCCTCCACCCTTAAGGTTTACGTCGCGGCCATTGCCGCTTCTCATGAAGCAGTGGAAGGTAAGTCCTTAGGGAAGCACGACCTGGTCATCAGGTTCCTGAGGGGAGCGAGGAGGCTGCATCCGCCTCGTCCTCCCCTCGTACCCTCTTGGGACCTCTCGGTAGTTTTAAGTGCTCTGCAGAGGCATCCCTTTGAGCCTTTGCAATCGTTAGAGTTAAAGTTTCTGTCCATGAAGACAGCGCTCCTGGTTGCATTGGCCTCCATCAAGAGGGTGGGGGACCTGCACGCATTCTCCGTTGACGAAGCGTGCCTGGAGTTCGGGCCGGCTTACTCTCACGTGATCCTGAGACCCCGGCCTGGATATGTGCCCAAGGTTCCCACCACTCCCTTCCGGGACCAGGTGGTGAACCTGCAAGCGCTGCCCCCGGAGGAGGCAGACCCAGCCTTGGCACTGCTCTGTCCGGTACGTGCTCTCCGCACCTATGTCGACAGAACGCAGTGTTTCAGGACCTCAGACCAGCTCTTTGTCTGTCATGGAGGGAGCCAGAAGGGAAGAGCTCTCTCAAAGCAACGGCTGTCCACTGGATGTGGATGCCATTGCTTTGTCTTACCAGCAGCAAGGCCTTCCGTGCCCCCTTGGTGTGACGGCCCATTCCACTCGGAGTGTGGCCTCCTCTTGGGCTTTAGCGCACGGCGCCTCGCTAACAGACATCTGCAGAGCTGCAGGCTGGGCGACACCCAACACCTTCGCCAGATTCTATAATCTGCGATTTGAGCCGGTATCCTCTCACGTACTCGTTCGGCCAGTTCTGGATCCGCTCAGGTGTCTTCGCTTGCTCGCCACTCCACTCCCCGGACTGGATAAGTGCGATATTTCCTCAGTTCTTCCATTGAAGCCTGAGTCCTCCAGCACCGACGATGCGGGCACCACTGCTGTGGCTCTGGATGCTGCTAGGTGCCTCCATGCGTACGGTTCCCCCTGGTAACCGTCTCATGTGTATTATCCACTGTAAAGCCTCTCTGACATGTGTCTTCCCTTGGCAAGCCATCTGCCACCCCTGGAGCTGAAATTAGTAGCCACCTGCGGTTGGTGCTCCAGTGATTCCATATGTGTTCCTATGTGGCCATATGTGTATTCGTAATCCTCCCTTCGGTAGGCAGCTGGTAGCATGTCCCCTTCGGATATGTTTCCCAGTGTACCTTGGTAATCCTGTTTAAGTCGGATCCCCTAAGGAAAACAGGTAAGGCTCGGGATTCAGACTTTCGCAGGCACTGGAAGACAGCCTGAAGTTGGCGTGATGGCACAGACCCCCAATCTCCGTCACTTCTGACGTAAATCGAAGTGACTACGAAAGGGAACGTCTCGGTTACGTATGTAACCCTCGTTCCTGAGTAGGGAACGGAGACGTTACGTCTCCCTGCCACTTCTGCTGTAATCGCTGGGTAGATGCCGAGTTCAGTCTTGGCTCCTCAGCGAAGACATACTTGCGGTTGCGTTCACTTCCTCCTTTTATACTCACGGAGTAGGGCGGAGTACGCTATGCAAATTTCCGCCAGCCCCAAGGCATTGCATGCCATTGGCTCGTGTTTTAAATACTCGAAGAGGATTGGCTTTCTATGCGAAACCCCAATCTCCGTCACTTCTGACGTAACGTCTCCGTTCCCTAATCAGGAACGAGGGTTACATACGTAACCGAGACGTTCATTT
>NW_024121488.1:4170555-4248720 GCF_016745375.1 Pimephales promelas
ATGCATATTACTAGTATATTGGCTGATATCATTTTATTAGTACTTATAAAGCACATTTTAATGCCATGGGCATATTATACACCCCTTAAAATGTAGAAATCCTATTCAATACCTAAACTTAAAAGAGTAGTTCCCTATCGTAGTCACTTCGAGTTACGTCAGAAGTGACGGAGATTGGGGGTTTCGCATAGAAAGCCAATCCTCTTCGAGTATTAAAAACACGAGCCAATGGCATGCAATGCCTTGGGGCTGCGGAAATTTGCATATAGCGTACTCCGCCTACTCCCCTCCGTGAGTATAAAAGGAGGAAGTGAACGCAACCGCAGTATGTTTTCGCTTCGGAGCCAAGAGAACCTCTTCACTCCTGAAAGCACTGTTCAAGACTCTTCGAGACGAGCGTCCTCTTCAGTGTTGGTGGTGACGGGGTACCCAGCGAGATTCTGCATCGCCTGCGATCTGAGCAGTGGTCTGCCAGACTTTGCGCTTCTCCCTGGTCGCTTCAGCGCTGAAAGAGTGAATTTTCTCCTCTCATTGAAAGAGCTGCACGCGCACGTCTTTTAAAGACGGTTCGCCCGTGCTCTTCTGGGTGTGATTGATTTCTGTCGTCATCTGATGGTCACGATCGCTGCTTTGTATGCCTGGGCATTTCAGCATGCAGCAGCAGCGTTCGTGGATGACTCATTTTCCTTCTGTGGGAACATGACCATCTCTACACTGAGGTCGAGACTCAATGATCTCACTTGAGTGAGAGTCCCGGTCCCCCCGCTCGATCGGTTTCCTCCATAGGGGGCCCGTCGACCCGGGGACCTGGTGATTTTACGGTGATGGTGTGGGATAAGCCCCGACGATTCCTCGGGCCACACCTCCCGCCTCAGTGCGAGAGCCAGCGAGCGTTAGTTCGATTCAGTCGGTTGCTTCTTCGGTGGCACCGGCTGCTTCGGGCAGCGCTCCAGATGATGATGCGATGTCGATCACAGCATCACTAGGCGGGCTTGACTCCTCGGGAAGTGAGGATGCGGCCGCGTTGCCTCCCTCGGGAGCGTCAGCGCCGCCGTGTCTGATCCCGCGATGATGGCCGTGCTATCTCGGGCGTCCGTGAGCATCGGGTGGGGGTGGAACTCCGCCCCTCCCCGATCTCTCGCGGCTGAATAATTGGTTTTTGGGTAACGCTGCCGCCTTACGGCCACGGCCAACCCCAATTTCCTTTTTTCCCCGAGTTGCATGCGGAACTGACACGCACTAAAAATAAATAAATAAAAAAAAAAAAAAAAAAAAATAAAAAAAAAAAGCGTGCTTAGTTCCCCGCCCTTCCTCCCCTCGGCGATGCGGCTGTCTGTGGGTACGCTGGGGCTCCCCCGGTCAACCGGCGGTTGCTCTCAGATGCCCCTCAAAGCCTATGGGTTCTCGTCGTCTATGGCGGCGCGATTCTGTAGAGCGGCGGGACAGGCAGCCTCCGCCCTGCATATGATGAGCACCTACAAAGCTAGCTGCTCAGGAATGTGCACGAGGAGGTGACGGACCAAGCGAGCTGCGAGCCTGTCGCCTACCTTGTCCTTAAACGGGTCACGGAGGCGGTCGCTCGCTCCCTTGGTCAGGTGATGCCCACCGCTGTGGTCCAGGAGCATCATAATGTTCGGCGGTGCGGTCCAGGACTTTGCCCAGCACTTCTCGACCGCCTAGGAGCAGACGAAGGCGGTTTCTCTGCCCCGACGGCCAGCTGCTGCCTCCAACAGCCGTCGGCTCGGACGCCTCCGCCAGCTCGCCACCGAGGACGCCCCCCTGCGGCTCCCTTTCCTCCCACGCGGCCCCAGCAGCAGCCTTCAGCCGGTTCGCGTCGCGGAGGAGGCCACAGGTAAGCGTCCCAAGAAAGAGCCCCCCCTCAGGCCGCGTGCCCCGCTAGATGCCAGGCGAAGCGATGTTCCTGAGGCGGGCCGCTCAGTGATAGTGTCATGGTTTTTCTCAGGAGGCGGTGGCAGGGCCCCTCCTTCCCCGATGGAGGGCCGGTGGAGAATCTTTTGTTCTAGCTAGCTCCCTGAGCTGGTTGAGGAAAAGCTGACACTGTCATTGAGCACACAGACTGGAATGAGCGCGCACGACGTCCAGTGCGTCGCCCCGTTCATTCCTCTCTGTCTCGGAGGGCGCGGAAGGGTGCGTGTGTCGTCCCCGGGCTACGCCAATCCCTTCCCCCTCTGTCGCCAGACCCCCGGCAGAACAGACCCCCGTGGAACGCTCTGCCTTCCCTGGTCTCTTCTGTCGGGGAGCGGGTTTCGACGGTGCATCCGGACGGGGTAACTCCTGCACGCATGCCGGTCGACCCGCCTCGCTGCCCCTCCGGGGGGACGTCTGTGGTTCGCATGACCCCGTTGGCTCACTTCCTGGAAGCCTGGCTAGCGCTCCCGGGGTTCCCGCTGGGTCATCAGAACGATCGGATTCGGCTACGCGATTCAGTTCGCACGGTCTCTTCCCCGCTTCAGGGGAGTTCGCTCCACGATGGTTGGTGGCAATGCCCCAGTCTTGAGAGCGGAGATTGCGACCCTGCTGGCGAAGGGTGCAATCGAGACGGTCCCTCCAGCCGAGGTGAGGTCCGGGCTTTACAGCCCCTACTTCATTGTCCCCAAGAAAGACCGGTGGGTTACGACCGATCCTGGACCTGCGCATTTTGAACCGTTCTCTCCATCGACTACCGTTCAAAATGCTCACGGCCAAACGCATTTTCGAATGTGTTCGGTATCAGGATTGGTTTGCAGCGATCGACCTGAAGGACGCGTACTTCCATGTCTCCATTCTCCCTCGACACAGACCGTTTCTTCGGTTTGCCTTCGAGGGCCAGGCATACCAGTACGCCGTTCTCCCATTCGGGTTAGCTCTGTCCCCTCGCGTCTTCACGAAGATCGTCGAGGCAGCCCTTGTTCCCCTTCGCGAACACGGGGTTCGCATCCTGAACTATCTCGACGACTGGCTGTTACTAGCACACTCTCGAGCTCAGGTTTGCGAACACAGAGACCTGGTGCTACGGCACCTAGCCCGTCTGGGCCTTCGGGTCAACCGGGAAAAGAGCAAACTTTGCCCCGTGCAGAGGATCTCTTTTCTCGGCATGGAGATAGACTCGGTCGCCATGTCCGCACAGCTCACGAACGAGCGCGCGCACTCACTGCTGGCTTGTCTTCGACAGTTCGAGGGCAAGAGTGCGGTTCCACTGAAACTATTTCAGAGGCTCCTGGGGCATATGGCATCCGCGGCCGCGGCAACGCCGCTCGGTTTGCTTCATATGAGACCGCTTCAGCTGTGGCTTCGCGATCGAGTCCCGAGGTGGGCATGGCATCGCGGCTCGCTCCGAGTTCCAGTGACTCCGACGTGCCGCCGATCCTTCTTCCCGTGGTCGAACCTCAGCTTTTTACGGACAGGGTCCCTATTCAGCGAGTTTCCAGGCATCTCGTTGTCTCCACGGATGCGTCTACCACGGGTTGGGGTGCCATGTGCAATGGGCATGCAGCCGCCGGTTCCTGGACAGGAGCCCAGCGCCTCATGCACATCAATTGCCTCGAGCTGTTGGCAGTACGGCTCGCCCGGCACCGCTTCCGAGCGTGCTCTAGGGCCAGCATGTGCTTGTCCGCTCAGACAACACTACGGCAGTAGCGTACATCAACCACCAGGGGGGTCTACGCTCGCGCCGGTTGTCGCAGCTCGCCCGCCACCTCTTGATATGGAGTCAGAAGCACCTGAGGTCCCTTCGTGCAGTTACATTCCTGGAGACCGGAACCGGGCAGCCGCGAGCTGTCCCGGGCCCGTCCCATCTCCGGCGAATGGCGACTCCATCCCCAGTCGGTCCAGCTGATTTGGGACCAGTTCGGGGAGGCACAGTTAGACCTGTTCGCCTCTCGGGACTCGTCCCACTGCGCCCAGTTATTCTCTGACCCGCGGCTCTCTCGGCTCGGATGCGCTGGCGCACAGCTGGCCACGGGGCCCACGCAAGTGTGCGTTCCCCCAGTGAGCCTCCTTGCACGGGTGTTGTGCAAGATCAAGGAGGACGAGGAGCAGGTCTTGCTGGTAGCCCCCTACTGGCCCACCAAGACGTGGTTCCGAACTCTTGCTCCTCGCGACAGCACCTCCTTGGCCTATTCCTCTGAGACCGGACCTACTCTCTCAGAGACGGGGCACTCTGTGGCACCCTCGTCCCGATCTTGGAGGCTGCACGTGTGGCTCCAGGACGGGACGAGGCAGGTTTGAGTTCGCTGCCACCTGCGGTGGCGGCAACCATCACTTCCGCAAGAGCGTCGTCCACGTGACACCTTTATGCGTTGAAGTGAAACCTCTTCGTCAATTGGTGTTCTTCTCGCTGAGAAGACCCCCGGAGATGTTCGATCGGAGTCATGCTTCCTTCCTGCAAGAGGGGTTGGAGCGCAGGCTGTCGCCCTCCACCCTTTGGATTATGTCGCGGCCATTGCCGCGTGTCATGATGCAGTGAAAGGTAAGTCTATGGGAAGCATGACCTGGTCATCAGGTTCCTGAGGGGAGTGAGGGGGCTAAATCCGCCTCCCTCCCCTCCTGCCCTCTGGGGACCTCTCAGTAGACCTGGGTGCTCTGCAGAGGCCTCCCCTGGAGCCTTTGCAGTCGGTAGAGTTTTTGCCCTGTCCTATGTGACAGCACTCCTGATTGCATTGGTATCCATCAGGAGAGTAAGGGACCTGCACGCACTCTCTGTTGACGAAGTGTGCCTGGAGTTCGGGCCGGCTTACTCTCACGTATTCCTGAGACCCCGGCCTGGATATATGCCCAAGGTTCCTACCACTCCCCTCTGGGACCTGGTGGTGAACCTGCAAGCGCTGCCCCTGGAGGAGGCAGACCCAGCCTTGGCACTGCTCTGTCCGGTACGTGCTCTCCGCACCTATGTCGACAGAACACAGTGTTTCAGGACCTCAGACCAGCTCTTTGTCTGTCATGGGGGGAGCCAGAAGGGAAGGGCTCTCTCAAAGCAACGGCTGTCCCACTGGATAGTGGATGCCATTGCTTTGTCTTACCAGCAGCAAGGCCTTCCGTGCCCCCTTGGTGTGACGGCCCATTCCACTCGGAGTGTAGCCTCCTCTTGGGCTTAGCGCACGGCGCCTCGCTAACAGACATCTGCAGAGCTGCAGGCTGGGCGACACCCAACACCTTCGCCAGATTCTATAATCTGCGAATTGAGCCGGTATCCTCTCACGTACTCGTTTCGGCCAGTTCTGGATCCGCTCAGGTGTCTTCGCTTGCTCGCCACTCCACTCCCCGGACTGGATAAGTGCGATATTTCCTCAGTTCTTCCATTGAAGTCTTGAGTCCTCCAGCACCGACGATGCGGGCACCACTGCGTTGCTCTGGATGCTAGCTAGGTGCCTCCATGTGCACGGTTCCCCATGGTAACCGTCTCATGTGTATTATCCACTGTAAGCCTCTCTGAGCATGTGTCTTCCCTTGGCAAGCCATCTGCCACCCCTGGAGTTTAAATCAGTAGCCACCTGCGGTTGGTACTCCAGTGTTCCATATGCGTTCCTATGTGGCCATATGTGTATTCTTAAGTCCTCCTTCGGTAGGCAGCTGGTAGCATGTCCCTTCGGGATATGTTTCCCAGTGTACCTTGGTAATCCTGTGTCAAAGTCGGATCCCCAAAAAAAAAAAAAAAAAAAAGAGGTAAGGCTCGGGGTTCAGTCTTTCGCAGGGCACTGGAAGACAGCTTGAAGATGGCGTGATGGCACAGACCCCCAATCTCCGTCACTTCTGACGTAACTCGAAGTGACTACGATAGGGAACGTCTCGGTTACGTATGTAACCCTCGTTCCCTGAGTAGGGAACGGAGACGTTACGTCTCCCTGCCACTTCTGCTGTATCGCTGGGTAGAGGCCGAGTTCAGTCTTGGCTCCTCAGCGAAGACATACTGCGGTTGCGTTCACTTCCTCCTTTTATACTCACGGAGTAGGGCGGAGTACGCTATGCAAATTTCCGCAGCCCCAAGGCATTGCATGCCATTGGCTCGTGTTTTAATACTCGAAGAGGATTGGCTTTCTATGCGAAACCCCCAATCTCCGTCACTTCTGACGTAACGTCTCCGTTCCCTACTCAGGGAACGAGGGTTACATACGTAACCGAGACGTTCACTTTTAAAAAAAACTTTTGCTGATAAATTTACTCACCCCCATGTCATCCAAGATGTCCATGTCATTCTTTCTTCAGTTGAAAAGAAATCAAGGTTTTTGATGAAAATATTCCATGATTTTTCTCCATATAATGGACTTCAATGGGAACCAAACAGTTCAAGGTGCAAAAGACACTTTCAGTACAAACTGCAAACTGTTCAAAGGGATTTAAACGATTCCAGACAATGAATAAGGGTCTTATCAAGTGAAACGATCGCTCATTTAGAAAAACAAACAAACAAAGTTTTATAAGCTCAAATGGTCGCCTTGCTCTGTTCTGTGATGTGCGTTTGTGACTCTCCTGTTCAAACTTTTTTTTCAGAATGAACGAATCTTTTGCAGAGTCAACTCATTCATTTCGTTCGTTGAATGAGCCAAATGACACGAAAAAAGATTTGTTCATTTTGATAAATGAGTTCCAACAGGAGAGTCACAAACGCACATCACAGAACAGAGCAAGGCAACCATTTGAGCTTATGAAACTTAAACTTTGTTTTTGTTTTTTTTAAATGACCGATCGTTTCGCTTGATAAGACCATTATTCATCGTCTGGAATCGTTTAAAGCCCTTTGAACAGTTTGCAGTTTGTACTGAAACTGTCTTTTGCACCTTTAACCGTTTGGTTCCCACTGAAGTGCATTATATGGAGAAAAATCCTGGAATGTTTTCATCAAAAACCTTCATTTATTTTCGACTGAAGAGAGAATGACATGGACATCTTGGATGACATGGGGGTGAGATGACACGACACTGGATGACGTTAAACTACCTTATTATTATTATTAATAAGCAGTGATTAGGAGTCTACTAAGGCAAAAGTCATAGTAAATAGTGTGAAATGGACCCGAATCTAAAGTATGACCAGAAAATTGAACATATTTTTTCCCTCTTCCTCTTATCTTTTCAAGTACCAAATGGGCTCTCTGCTGCTCCAGCACCAGCACCCCCTCCTCCTCCTCCTCCTCCTCCTCCTCCTCTTCCAGGTCCTGGTGTGGATATATCTGCCCCTATGCCTCCTCCACCCCCTCCCATGGCCCCTCCACTTCCAGGCTGCGGATCACCAACCGTCATCATGAACTCAGGACTGGCAGGTAACAGAACCTGCTCAACACTAAATACAAAACCATAACAATCATGTACATGCTCAAAGTATGACACAGTATTGCAGAGACATCACATGAACAAAACCCCCCAGTGATTTAGACCCAGATACACCCCACACCGCTTAAGAATGTGGAAGATAGCATTAGTTTGTGTTTAAAGTTCACGCGTCAGTTCAGAATGGCTTTGGGTTTCTGTCACCCTGTCTCCTCTCTGAGACGAACGATAACAATCACCACAGATCAAGCTGTTTATTTAGTTTCCTGTAACAGGTTTAATGTCTGAACACGCTTAAGTGAATCACTTCTGTTCTGCTGAAGTCTTGAGTCATAATATCAGCTCTTTGATTTTACATCAGATCGGTACATTGTGTTTATTTGTCATATACAGTGTTAGTATTTTTCACCATGTCATTTATTGAGAATTTGAGTAAGAATGCATTATTATAATGTGAGTGAGTTCACAACATTGGAAATGTGGTCATAAAATACTATATGATTCCTTGATGTTTCAAAATGCTCAAGTTTATGGTTGGAAAGACTGTTCAATGTTTTGGAAAAAGTATTTTATGTTTATCAAAGTCTGCATTTATTTGATCAAAAATACAGTAAAAACAGTAATGTAGTGAAATATTATTTTAATTTAAAATAACTCTTTTCTATTTAAATATGTTTTAACCCCTTAGCTGTCACCCCCCCCCCCCCCCCCCCTCGGTTGAGAGAATGGGGGTTAAAATGCACTATTCAAACTTAAATGGTTGTAATTTAAGAATGCTTTGGAATATATAGACCATTTCACAAGATGTAAACAACACTGGTCCAGAAGCACTTCCTGTTTCAGTTTGTAACTGTTTTCTTTATTTCACATGTAAAGAAAACATCTTAAAGATGTTTGTTTAACTTTTATATTCAGTTTTAAATGTTCTGTTGGTTGTATTTTATCCCAGCTTTTACTGTATGTAGTGTAAAAAAACTGAAACAGGAAGTGCTTCTGGACCAGTGTTGTTTACATCTTGTGAAATGGTCTATACCCAAGTTTGGTCTTGTTTTAAAGAAAACACTTGAAAAATACTAGATTATATGTTTTATTATGAACTTTTAGCATAAAAACAGAAGTTTCAATGATTAAAAGTGGGTGCATCGACTTTTTGTGACAAAGGTTAAAATGTTATGATGCAGATTTTTTTGAGGTGCACTCTTGTCATAAATTCATCAATTACTCTTCCGACATAATTTTTAACACAAAACAGGGGTAGAAAATCTATTTAGAAGTCTTAGACCTTTCCAACGATATATAATTTGTCATAATTAGATTAGGATTTAATAGAAATATAGTGAAGTAAAGTTAGGTGTCCCGGTACCGGGACAGTAACAGTTAAGGGGTTAAAATGTGAATTGTTTCTGTAATGGCAAGGCTACATTTTCAGCATTCTTTCATATTTCAGATAGTAAGAAACCTTATTGACAACGGATTAATTTTCATTCAGTCTTCACTTGTCTTTTTAAAATTATTATTAGGCTACTAAAAAATGCCTTAATCCATGATTTGTTGGTCTGGGACCTCTGTCTTGATCTTTATCTTTATAAAACAATGCGGTTCTTTGGGAATTTCTGTGGAAATGCAGGCTATAGTAAAATAACACAAACAGATCTTTGGAATCAGAGGTTGTGTTTTGTCTGCTCTTAATCAGCTCTTTCTCTCTGCTTATTTCTGCTGTGCCGCCATAGAGGGACCCATCAAACTGTACTGTAGGTTTGCTGTCGTGTCTGTGTGTGCTTAGTCGTGTGTGTGTGTGTGTGGTCATGGTATTTTAGTCTCTAAGTCAACACACTCGGATCCTCTATAATCTCGATCTGACATCGACTCTGAAGCTATATTGCCTGTTGTTCCTCTTGAAACTGGGCATGAAATTGGACACTGCGTTGCAGAACTTTTCCTTAGCGTTTAAAACCCAGAGAGGAACATTCTTTAGACCTCGCTTACAGAGTTCAGCAAATAACAGGACTCTAATGCCAGCCCATGAGAGCACACGTTCCATGAGATGTAAGCTCTTATTTCTACACTCCAGTCCACAAGCAGACAAAATCTGTTTCCAGAGCTCAGGCCATGAACCGCAACCTCATGGAAAACAACAGTACAATTCACATCAACACCAGATTTACAGATCTATTTGCCATTGAGAATTGTAAATCTAAACGCAGATGCTTCTAGCAGTCAAAGCACAATTTCATTCGGAACACAACACAAATATGTATTGCATTCTCAGCATTACCACCACAGAGTAAGTGATGCAAAAGCCTTTAAGTGCCATTTGAAATTTTCTTCTAGAATGATCATTTTTTATCAAACTTGTATATTTAAGTTCAGTGATTTCACTTAAATGGCAATGGTAATACCTATTAATTGTCATTTAAGTGAAATTACTGAACTTAAATATACAAAATCATCATTAAAGAAGAAAATTTCAAATGGCATTTAGAGGCTTTTGCATCTGAACTCTTCAAGTGTTCTTCCATGGTTTTGTCGGTACTCTGTGGCTGCATGATATGATATATCAAAATATAGTCAAAATCGTGACATGATTAGTGCAATTATTACATCACGAAGGCTGCGATTTCATATATTTCCTCCTTAAATAACTATATGCACTGCATGTTTCAGAGTGGTCAAGTGGTCATCTACATGTGCTAAGCTCATGATCCATCTGTTCACAGTAAGTGAGTTCCGGTCACTTATAACATGCATTTGACAACACAATGTGTGTCAGTGCCTCACATTTGACCCGATTTGGAAAGAGATATGATTATAAACCTATAAAAAGGAAAATGGATCCCAGTGATTTTCCGCCAAAATAAAAGCTTAATGGTTTAATATTTGAGAATGAAAGAATATTAGTATTATATATTTATACTCTAAATTTATAGTTGTACTATACACTTATTAATATTGTTTTATTAAATATTATTTTAAAATAATATTTTACAGTACAGTGGTTTTATTATTTTTTTTCTTATTTGGTTTAATATTTGTATCAAATAATCACAATAAAAATCATCATTATTATTGCTTTAGTTATATTGAACGGGTCAAAACAGTAGGAATGTGGCAAGTGCAATAATTCAAGTGAAAAGATTATTTTTTATAACTATTAATTTAATAACTATTATAACTGGTTACTTAAAGAGTTTATTTTATTATTTGTTTTCAGTATTTTTATTTCCTATATAGATGCTTTCTAAAAATCTATAATGATTAATTATTTTCAAATTAAGTTACTCAAGGTATCTGCTAAAAAACAAAATATTGCAATGTCACTTTGTAATATTATTTTCGTAATATTTTTCTATTGATATGGTGGAACAACAGTCTGAAGAAAATCTTGCTGATCTAGCTAGTTAGTTTAATTGTCATTTATACCTATGTAGTACTTCATTGATAACACCCTGTGTAGAGGTAGGCCTACAAAAAACATTTTGTGATTCTATCACCCCCTTGAGGACTTCATCATGTTACTGCACAGTGACACAAACACTCGTAAGTATGGAACACACTCAAGTTTGTTTTACACAATTCTATTGAATATATTTCTCATCTTAAGTCATACTTAAAAAAAGCCTAAAAGTCAGTGCATATCAAGCAATTTACTTTTGAAAAAAAAAAAAAAAAAACTTTTCTTAAAGGGATACTCCACATTTTTTGGAAATACCGTCATTTTACCACTCCCCCAGAGTTAAACAGTTGGGTTTTACCGTTTCCGAATGTATTCAGCCGATTTTTGATATTAGAAGAATATCAGTAACCAGACAGTTTCTGCTCTCATTGACTTCCATAGTATATATTTTTTCCTACTTGTGGAAGTCAATGATTCCAAAATTGGAGGCTATTTCCAAAAAAAAAAAAAGTGGTGTATCCCTTTAAGTATTTATGCAAAGACTTTAAATCACCTTTTTATCAGAAATAAATGAATGTGCATCATAAAGCAGTAAGACTAAAAATGCCATGTCCGCTGTAGTGTGTTTGATTGTGTTGTGTTTGCATGTTGAAACAGTGTGCCGTGTCGTTACAGGCGAATGATCGTCAGATAAGACGATAGTTGCGTAAATTCAGGAATGTTTTATACATGCTGTGACTTTTTCTCCTTTCTGCTCGGCCTAATATCACACCATCATATTGCTCATAACGCTCATCTGGACTGGACACTCTATTCTCACCCTCTTTGCCACCTTTGATCAGAGATTAATGTCGCTGGATCTTAAATTTAGCCATATTCAAGCATGTTGTAATCTGTGTTTGCTGCCAGATTCAGTCATTAACTGGATCATTTTGGAAGTTGTTATGAAGTATGAACCTGTATAAACGAAGGAAACCCAACACTTGACTCATTGTCATACTAAGACGCTGTTTGAGTCACATCCTCATGGTGTAAACCCCAAAACAGCCCTGAGCATCTGTCAATGTCTCATTTCCTAAACACACAGGACAATGTTGTTGCTCAGAGATGCAGTTTTCAGCCAGGTTTCATGTAATTGCCTCACGTTTGTCTGAATTTATTAAGATAAATCAAAATAGACATAACTGAATAGGTCAGATCTTTCTCTTAGAGAGATTTGATATCTTGACAATTCTGAGCAGTTTGAGACATCTTTTTTTCTCAGGAGAACATCTGAGAAGCCTGTGACTTCATGAGAACAATTGACGTCTCATTTGTGATTTACAACAATACAAAATGTCTCATGTTCACACATTTCCCCTCACGACCCCTCATACATGTATATGTGCAGATAAACCCGTCCTATCTGTGCCTGCCATTCTCAAACCAGCTCCACATCCCTCTGTAGATCAGACTGCATGTTGTGTGTTTGTGTGATTTGCATGAGTGTGACGTGTTCTTTCTGTTATGTTGTGTAGCTGTGAAGATTAAGAAGCCCATCAAGACTAAGTTCCGTATGCCGGTGTTTAATTGGGTGGCGCTGAAACCCAATCAGATCAACGGCACTGTGTTCAACGAGATCGATGACGAGAGAATACTTGAGGTGAGACGGACACAGTTATGAAAAGTTTGAAAAAAAAAAGTTTTGAAACTGGGCAAAAACATTTGAAAACCATTTGTTTTGTTATAGTACATACAAAAGCACAAATGCATCAGCTAAATTTCATCTGTTTTTACACAATAAAATCTATTCAAAACAAAAGACACTTCTTATACTGCAATATAATTCAATATTATTATTATTAATAGAAATATTACTGTAACATCATAATCTGGAGAATAATCATTTCTGTAATGTACGTATATTATGCATTCTGAAGGCATTATAGTGCAATAATTTCATAATTCATGCATAATTAGAGTATAATGCATTATCATGATCAACATCCAATAAATAATGTTCTTATTATAAAAAAAATTGGTTATTCTTATAATGTATAGCAGCTGAGGTTACAATCATGCAAATTAAGCATTACCATGCATACTCTGATGTATAAAATATATCTTTATAATGCATTTTCATACTCTACCATTCAAAAGTTGGGGCTCATTAGGGTGTATTATTAGAAAATTAGAATTTTCTTGTGAAAATTCAGCTTTGTGTCAGTCACAATAAATGCAAATAAAAACTTTTTTTTTTAAATATACTTTTTCTTTACAATATTCCTGTTTTTACTGAATTGTTAATCAAACAAATAAGAGACTTCTTTCAAAAACATTAACCCTTTCATGCATGAATTATGATATCCTCAGTCAGGATTTTTTTCCTTTGTGTTTTTATTGCTCTTAGGGCATGAAAAACAAGATTTGATTTGATTTTTAAACAAATTTTTCAAAGAGCTTTTCAGATGTCCACTTGAGTGGACAGCATGCATTTATAGTTTAAACTGAAGAGATACTGTATTAAACATAGTACAATAATCAAACAGATAAATTACGTGTATTTAACAAACTAATCAATACAATTACATCAAATCATGTGAAAACTATAAAATATATGAAAAAATATATATAAATCATACAAGTTGCACTTTGTGTATCTTGGATATCAGAACATGATGATGTGATTCCATCAGAAATGTCTACAGCCTGTCAATGTACAATTGTGGAAACACTCAGATGCTCCCTCCAGTGTGCCAGAGTATGTCAATTTACCCTTATTAGCTGATAATTCTGATTATGTTAGAGATGGACACATTTCTAGCATAGCCCCTCTTCTGAGAAAACCTAGTGATACATTTTTTAAAATCTCATCTGAAATGAGCAGTGTTGGGCCAGGCATAACGCATTCAGATTACTTGGTTGATGTTACAAGTAAGGTAATGTGTTAGAAGTTACATAATCAGATTTGTTTTAATGTTTCGAGTAAAGTAATGTATTACAAGTAACATGCATTACCTAATCAGATTACTTTTTGATCTAACAATTAATTACAAGTAATGTGCATTACGTAATCAGATTACATTTTGTTGTTACGAATAAAGAAACGCATTACTAGTAACATGCATTACATAATCTGATTACTTTTTGATCTGACAATGCATTACAAGTAACATGCATTACATAATCAGATTAATTTTGATCTAACAAGTAATGCATTACAAGTAACATGCATTGTGTAATCAGATTACTTTTTGATGTTACGAGTAAAGAAACATAGGTAAACAGATATTTTTTGATCTAAGAAGTAATGCATTACGTAATTAGATTACTTTTTGATGAAATGAGTAAAGTAATGCATTACAAGTCACAAATTATGTAATTACATAACTTTTTTAGATGTCAGTGAAAATTACATTCTAATAATACAACTACATTTATTTACAGTCAAAAAAAGTCACTGCAGATTAAGTATTTTCAAAAACAATATTCACAGTATAAGTATAAATTGTAGCTAAAATATAGCCATTGATGCATGAGGTCCACTATAGTGGACAGGTGATTTATCAGATTTTTCTCCCAATCTAAAATCAAAACTTGGAAAATTTTACTGTGATATGACTCATTAGATACTGCTTGATGCTGCAATATTTTTTTTACCTACAAGAGTGTCCTAGGATAGAAGGAATGGGTGGATATTCCGGAGCACCTTGGCATGTCTGACTGGCCCCACACTTTTGACAATAGAGGATTCAAGTGCATTACATAAAATGAATCAGCACAGATGTTTTAATACACAAACTTAATACTCAATATACTGAATTGTTGTCGTATGTTGATTTGCATTAGGATTTCAGTCTGGCTGGTATCAGATATACAGCTCAGGATGTAATTATCAATGGTGACTGTGTTTCTTCTGTTTAGGATCTGAATGTGGATGAGTTTGAGGAGATGTTTAAGACGAAAGCACAGGGTCCAGCCATAGACCTCACCTCCAGCAAACAGAAGACCTCTCAGAAAGGACCAAACAAAATCTTACTGCTGGACTCCAACAGGGCTAAAAACCTGGCCATCACCCTCAAAAAAGTGGGCAAGACATCAGAGGAGATCTGCAGAGCCATCCAAATGTAATTCACAGCCGACGTACACTACACGGGATCACCAGCATCTCTTTATTAGCGCCCTTCATTCTTCATCACTATGTGTAATATTGAAGCAATTACCATCTCAGATCACGCTCCAGTCTCTTTGACGTTAAAGCCGTCATTAAAGCTCCAGTCTCTTTGACGTTAAAGTCCAAATAATAATTTTAAGTACTGGAGAGCAAATGTATCTATTCTAAATAACGAAGTGATTCAACAACAAATTAGGAGTTATATTAGATTATATATTATATTATACTATATTAGAGTATATTCAATTTAATGACAATGAGACTGTAAGTCCATCAGTATTATGGGAGGGAGCCAAATGTGTTCTGAGAGGAAACATTATTGCGATGTCATCCAGATTAAAAAGAGAGAGGCTTGCGGAACAATTAGGACTGGAAAATAAAATTAGACAATTAGAGAAAGAATACCAAACCAGTGTTGTAGTACTCGAGACTCGGACTCGTCTCGGACTCGGTCTCGAGACCATATTTTAATGGTCTTGGTCTTGTCATGGACTCGTGTCCATTTGGACTCGGAATTGACTCGTACTCGAACATTTTTTTTTTTAGGACTCGGAATTATTCCCGAGTCCACTCGAGTTCAATTAAAAATATTTTTCATGATTATTAATGTATGTTAATAAAATATTTCTTTAAATTGATTGACACGCCCAGTGATTGGTGATTTTCTAGTGCGCAACTGCGCATGACAAATTGTAATAAAATTACTTTTAACACCACCTACTATGTGGCCTTTTTACCCTAAACTGATCATATTTTTTAAACTCTAAGTAAATTCAGTAAAAAAAAAAAAGATTTCTCTAAGTAAATAAAAGTAAATTAGGTAATCAACCCTCACTGGTCTCGGTCTCGACTCGGACTCGACCGTCTCTGGTCTCGGACTCGACTCGGACTCGACTCTCTATGGACTCGGTCTTGACTCGGACTCGACTCTCTCTGGTCTCGGTGTCGACTCGGACTCGAGTGAGGTGGTCTCGACTACAACACTGTACCAAACACTACAAAAAAATGACATATTTAATATGTTGAAAGAAAATAAATGACTTATTAACTTATAAAGCAGAGGGGCAGCTTCGATTCGCAAATTTTTCATCACTATTTAATTGTATAGTGGACTCCAAACAGCAGTTTCTGGTGAGGTTAATGCTTTGATGTGTGTGTGTGTGTAAGGTTTGACCTGCGGACATTGCCTGTGGATTTCGTGGAGTGTTTGTTGAGGTTCATTCCAACGGAAGCCGAGCTGAAAGTTCTGCGTCAGTACGAGAAGGAACGCAAACCTCTGGAGAACCTGACAGACGAGGATCGCTTCATGATCCAGTTCAGCAAGATCGAGCGTCTCATGCAGAAGATGACCATCATGGCATTCCTGGGGAACTTCACCGAGAGCGTTCAGATGCTCACTCCGGTAAATAACACAACCCCAGAGCTGCTTTACCACACTGACAACACTTTTGGTCAAGAATTATGCAGGATTTTTCCAGTATTCGCTTCAAATCACCCAAGCAAATGTAGATGACTAATCTAGACTCGCATGTGGATCACACAAACCCAAAATGTCAGATCCCCTTTTCTTTCCCTCTCGTGGTCCCTTGAATTCTTTCATATGCCTTATTTTTGCATGATGCTTTCCATGAATAGAGTGCAAAATAAAGTTTTTAAGGTATATTATGTGAGCTGTTTTATTTCATAGATATTTTACTTTGCTGTCAACACTGCAGTGAATAAAATCTAAAAACGTTTAAAAAAATAAATACTTGCGACATATGACACCACTTTAGATGTTTCACAATTTTTGGAAACACTTAACAGTAAGGTCCCACCAGATAATGTTAGGTAATGCATTGCATAGTTACTGCAAAACAATGAGGTATACATTTGTTACAGTATTTATTCGTCTTTGTTAACATTAGTTTATACAAATTCATTGTTGGTTAATTCTACCTCAGGTCCATTCGATTATATTTAGAGGTAAGAGGAGCACATGAAAATTGTTATTGTTAGTTTATGCTAACTAATGTTGTTAACCAGTGTTGGGGAAAGTTATTTTTAAAAAGTATTACGTTACAATATTATGTTACTCCCTAAAAAATCAACTAATTGTTTTAGTAACTTTTTAGGTAACTTTTAGTTACATTACTTTTGCGTTACTTTTTCTCACCTGGACTGGGCTTGTTTGTTTTTTACAACAACAACAACAAGTTATTTTTGGCAAATGTTACACGAAAAGAACCTCCTGTCCATTAGAGGGCGCCACTCAAACAAACCTTTTAGCTGTGCTGAAGAATAGGATGCAGGAGATGAAAATTCAAAACTCTTACTTTAGCAATAAAAAACGAAAAATTAAACACAAATGTGATGTTGAGCTATAGTCATTTTTGCTTATTAGTATGGTTGAATTGAAATTGCATCAAAAGTCAGCAGCAAAGACGGTTAATAAAGTGAGATTAAATACATAAAGTATATGTGTGTTATTTAACATATGAAAACTTGAGCAATTTGACTGTTTATATTAATTTTGAGGGCGAATCTAAATCTGTTGAGATGATGCATGCTCACATTTAGAACTAAAATGACCATTATGATCACACAGAGCACACAACGCCTCTGCACTAATGATGCCTTCACATGCTATCGGAATTATCCGAAATACTAGTTTCCTAGTTTAAATATTGGACATCAATGCCCTAAAGTGGGAAGTAGAAAGTTTTCAGCATGTGTAGCATTACTCCTGTTTTATTCTCAATAGTCTGTCAGTCAATAAATGTGAAAACAAAGTAACTTGTGTCTTATTTGAAAAAGTAATTCAGATAGTTTGTTGTAAATTTAAAAATAATATGTGACTAATGTGAAAAAGTGATCTGATTACGTAACTCACATTACTAGTAATGCGTTACACGGCAAAAAACCTATGAAAATTATCTAGTTTTAATGAGCATAAATATAATTTTGGGCCCTTTTTGTCTTGTACTTTTGTCTCAACAGCAACTTCATGCCGTTATTGCAGCTTCTGTCTCTATTAAGTCCTCTCAAAAACTCAAGAAGATTCTGGAAGTAAGAGATTCACTTCTGTCTTGATTCATTTTCTTCCAGAGTCAGTGTCTTTATTGAGCGTGTATTTCTCTCTCAGATCATCCTGGCTCTGGGAAACTACATGAACAGCAGTAAAAGAGGAGCGGTATATGGCTTCAAACTGCAGAGCTTAGACCTGGTACATTTACATGCTCACTGTTTTTTTGTTTTTTTTTTACTCAGATGTTGACTGTTATACACTCACCTAAATGATTATTCGGAACACCTGTTCAATTTCTCATTAATGCAATTATCTAGCAACCTGGCAGTTACTTCAATGCATTTAGGGTTGTGGTCCTGGTCAAGACAATCTCCTGAACTCCAAACTGAATGTCAGAATGGGAAAGAAAGGTGATTTAAGCAATTTTGGATGTTGGTGCCAGACGGGCCAGTCTGAGTATTTCACAATCTGCTCAGTTACTGGGATTTTCACGCACAACCATTTCTAGGGTTTACAAAGAATGGTGTGAAAAGGGAAAAACATCCAGAATGTGGCAGTCCTGTGGGTGAAAATGAGAACATTGATTTCATGCCTTGTTACCACTGTGCAGGCTGGTGGTGTTGGTGTAATGGTGTGGGGGATGTTTTCTTGGCACACTTTAGGCCCCTTAGTGCCCATTAGCCATTGTTTAAATGCCATGGCCTACCTGAGCATTGTTTCTGACCATGTCCATCCCTTTATGGCCACCATGTCCCCATCCTCTGATGGCTACTTCCAGCAGGATAATGCACCATGTCACAAAGCTTGAATCATTTTAAATTGGTTTCTTGAACATGACAATGAGTTCACTGTACTAAAATGGCCCCCACAGTCACCAGATCTCAACCCAATAGAGCATCTTTGAGCTTTGTGCCCTGAATGTGCATCCCACAAATCTCCAACAACTGCAAGATGCTGTCCTATCAATATGGGACATTTCTAAAGAATGCTTTCAGCACCTTGTTGAATCAATGCCACGTAGAATTAAGGCAGTTCTGAAGGCGAAAGAGGGTCAAACACAGTATTAGTATGGTGTTCCTAGTAAACCTTTAGGTGAGTGTATGTTAAATCCATATGATTTATGAATGGACAACAAAGCACCTTTTTATTACAATCGTAATTGTTATTTAAGCATGCCTATTTTGAAATGACATTAAAACCAATGTGACAGATGTGGACCTTCATCTATTATTATGTTAGACTAACATTGTTTATGATAACAAAGTGCAAGTATATGAAAATATAAGTATAATTCATCTGTGATTTAAATCATACACTTGAGGGTTTAAGTGGACTTTTCTTTTCCCAGTTATTAGACACTAAATCAACAGATCGCAAGGTCACTCTTCTGCACTATATAGCAAATGTAGTGAAGGAAAAATACCAGCAGGTGTCGCTCTTCTATAATGACCTGAACTATGTGGAGAAAGCTGCCGCAGGTATGAAACGTGTCATATCTGATTATGTTTACAATAAGCAGGGCAGATCGTATTTGCTCGCACATCAAGTTTTGACAACATGTCCAAAATGATCTGAGGGAAATGAACTCTGTGTTCCTCAGTGTCTCTAGAGAATGTCTTGTTAGACGTGAAGGAGATGCAGAGAGGGATGGATCTGACCAGGAGAGAGTACAGCATGCACGGCCACAACACAATGCTCAAAGACTTCATACAGCAGAATGAGAATAAACTCAAAAAACTTCAGGATGATGCCAAGATCGCTCAGGTGCCGCTGACACTGCACATACATGACCCAAAACACTCATTAAACCTGTCAGACTGAGGATGGAATCACGTTTTCTGTTTCTTTTGACATTAAAACTTTTGTTGTATGAAGAAATCCCACTATAACTGTCCTCCCCTGTCCAAATAGAGCATTTATTGAAACTGCGCTCTAAAAAATGCTGGGTTGGGTTGTTTTTAACCCAATTTTGGGTCAAATATAGACAAACTCAAACATTGGGATAAAAATGTAATTTAACCCTCAGGTGCTCTTCGTTTCGAAGTCACACTTGTTATCTTCCCGGTCAAAAGTGACCGGACACCTAAAAATGAAACTTTCTCCATCCCAGTAAAACCAATGCAATTTATTTTTGTTCTATAATATTTATTCTTTTTAATTTAGTATTTTGAGACCATTTAAATGAATTTATTAATATTTATGCAATATTTATGGTTTATTTTTGCCATAGAAAAATATATATTATTTTCTATATATATATTATTTTCTTCAAAAAAATATTAATGCAGTATTTTAGTTTAATATAGAGTCTAGGCCTTCAGAATAAAAATATTTTTTTGAAGAAAATTAGCACCATCTGGTTACAGTATAGAGAAAAGGCGTAGAATCATGGTGTAACCACTTGATGGCATGTACAGCTCTCTATTGAGAGGCATGTGAATTCCCCAGCTGTTTATGAACACATTTTTTTGTTGTTGTTGTTGGTGGATTTGTATATATAGTTGAAACAATCTCAAAAACTATTTCTTATAAAAAAAATGACAAAAAACAAATATTCACAATTTTTTTTTCTTTTTTTTTTTTTTTACAATTTCCCATTCATTTCCTATGGGGTCATTTTTGACCAAAGACCACAAGTGTGACTTTTTTTTTTTAAGACCACTTAGCATGCTCAGATCATGACCTCAATTTTTTTGTGTGTTCACATACAATAATGCCATAAAAGTCACCAAGTTTCGTAACATCGCGATGAAGCTGTGATTTTTAAAAATTCAAAACATACTTTTTGTAATCAAAATTTATTGGTGTGTATGTGTATAAAAGTGTGTTTGTATGTGTGTGTGTGTGTTGGTGGGTGTGTCTATTTTGCACTCTAGATGTTGTAGAGTGTCACCCCTTTCTTGCGGTGTAATTTTTTTTTTTAGAATTGTGGCCGATTTGTAGATTGTACATACAAAAATTCAGAGAATTTTTTTTTTGTATCAATTTCCCATTCATTTCCTATGGGTTGCCATTTTTGACAGAAGAGCAAAAGTGTGACTCACTTTTTTTCTGCATCGTGGGCGATTTGTAGATTGTACACACAAAAATTCTCAAAGTTTTTGTGTTTGTCAATTTCCCATTCATTTCCTATGGTCGGTCATTTTTGACCGAAGAGTACAAGTGTGACTATTTTTTTTACGACCACTTAGCATGCTCGGATCATGACCTCAATTTTTTTGTGTGTTCACATACCCAATGGAATAAAAGTCACCAAGTTTCGTAACATTCCGATGAAGCTGTGATTTTTAACTTTTCAAAACATAAATTTTTTCGGTCAGAAATGACCGAAGAGCACCTGAGGGTTAAAAGTGTAACCCATGGCTGGGTTTATCCATATTTGACCCACAATTGGGTTAAAACAACCCAGCATTTTTTAGAGTGTGAGTTTGCAACATGTCTCATTTTAAACTAATCAAGGGTTCGTTTATTTAGGCTGCTCTATGGCCGTTGATAAATGTTTAGATATGAATAAAAGCCTCAATTAAATAAACCTGTTGATCATATTACGCAATTGTGTCTCCTCGGAAGACTTGGATTAAACTGCTCGAGTCATATTGAGGGGAAATAACAAAATAATATAATGTGTATCTGATCCTTTGGGTTGGGATTATATCTTCGTCAACAATGGAATTAAAAATGTAACATTTGAAGACTCAGTAACTAGCCTACATGTGATTCTCTTGTTGTTGGTTATCTCTCTTATGTCTTTTCATATCTCAATCTCTCAGGATGCCTTTGATGAAGTGGTGAAATTCTTTGGAGAAAATGCCAAAACAACACCACCGTCTGTGTTTTTCCCAGTGTTTGTGCGCTTTGTCAAAGCATACCGGGTAAAACGACCAATCACAAATCACCTGTCTCACTTCATCCAATCACGTCCTCCAGTTGTATATAAACCGTACCTGCATTGATCACTCATGTAACATGACTTCCCAATGCCTGATGGGTATTTTCCCTTCATCAGCAAGCAGAGGAGGATAATGAACAGAGGAAAAGACATGAGCAGATGATGATGGAGAAGCTGATTGAGCAAGAAGCTATGATGGAGCAAGAGGATCAGAAGGTACAAATAGAATAAAGGGATAGAGAGAGCGAGTGTGTGTGTGTCGGGGAAGTGGAACTGAAGAGTTCAGATGCAAAAGCCTCTAAGTGCCATTCGAAATTTTCTTCTAGAATGATCATTTTTATCAAGCTTGTATATTTAAGTTCAGTGATTTCACTTAAATGGCAATGATAATTACCTATTAATTGTTATTTAAGTGAAATTACTGAACTTAAATATACAAGTTTGATAAAAATCATCATTAAAGAAGAAAATTTCAAATGGCATTTAGAGGCTTTTGCATCTGAACTCTTCAACTGTTGTTTGGGGGCAAAACTGGCCCCAGAATAAACTAAATATCAAAGCTAAATCTAAATCCAGGGATGACATCATTTGGAATATTTTTATTATTTTTATTTTATTAGTTTATAGTCTTTTAGTGGGGTTTAACCAGGGGGTATTTTTAGTGTATATAATTATAAAATAAAACACTTTACAAGAAACTTTATTAGGAACCGAAACGCAAACATGGTTCATGATCCATCAGTGATGGCCCATCATAATCATAATCTAAATGATGTCATGGCCAGTAAGAAATTTTATTTCAGTATATTTTCTTGTTCATCCTTGATTGACAAAAAGTTCATTTTGGCCCGAGTGTGTGTGCGTTTACCGATATTTTGGGGACAAATTTATACCAAGTGAGCTAAATCTGACAAAACCTATTTTGGGGACAAGTTTATGGAATGCCCTCATTTCCTCATGAGGAAAATAGCTTATAAATCATACTAAATTATGTCAAATGCAGAAGGTTTTGTGTGATGGGTAGGTTTAGGGTTATGGGATAGCAGATACAGTTTGTATAGGATAAAAAATGTCCATGGAATGTCCCCATAAACATGCAAACCCAGCGTGTGGAAATATTTGCAGATTAATTACAGTCTTTAAAGGAGCTGTATGTAAGAAATTTATTTCAAATAATCATAAAACGGTCCTGATATGTCACTAGACATTAAGAAATCATGTTCATTTCAAATACTTATATCACTGACAACAGCAGTCCGGCCAGGATATTGTCATTTAAAAAGTGAAGTTGCAACCACAACTGTCATGTTGTGTTTTGGTCTGATGCTCCACCTTCCACTGATCTACCAATCACGAAGTCAGTAGTGTTGCAGCATTCGGGTTGCCAGCTCTGCTCTAGTTACCACAGTTGCAGATACACACGTGAGGGATAAAAATGTTGGATCCTGCAGCCTATCTGGCAACCTCAAGACAGGGGGGAGGGGTAGGGGATACACTGCTTTACAGTATTTTGAAACTGATTGCAGTACCAGTTTTGGCCACAATCTTACATACAGCTCCTTTAATGACAGCATTAATTGTAATTGTCGTGTGTGTGTTCAGTCTCCCTCTCATAAGAACAAGCGTCAGCAGCAGGAGTTGATCGCAGAGCTGAGGAAGAAGCAGGTGAAGGACAGCAGACATGTGTATGAGGGTAAAGACGGAGCCATTGAGGACATTATCACAGGTAACACACAGTGTTCAGCTTTTGCCTCATCCTGTTAGTGTTCTGCATGCAGCGAGCTATAAAACATTAGGACTTCTGTAACGTGTTAGTTTAGCCACTAACCAGCTCTCTGTGACTGGTGGAAAGCTTTACTGATCAATAACAATGTACTGAGCTGAATGTGTGCTGTTGCTGCTTGCAGCTCTGAGCTGGAGTGCGGCTACTAAACACTGTTTACTGTAGGTTTAAAGGGGTCATATTACAGCTGGTCGATAATCTAGTTTATAAAACGGTTAGTTCCAATCCTTGATTCTGATTGGCCAATAGCTGTGCTTTATTCATGATAAAACACAGCTATGACCGCTTCACCCAACGGTTCTTATCACTGCGCAACACTGCGGTTCCTATGTTGTGTTTATCTGAGCTTTCATGTATATTACACATTGGGACACTGTTCACGGTGAGGGACTATTTTTTTTTCTCTAGCGGAAGGAAGGCTTTTAGTAACTTTTACTTCATGAAAGTTGCACTAATACATATTTTTTTACTTTTATTATTTGTATTGTGTGGTAACCATTTTATAAAAGCAAGATACTCGTGGAAAGGGGTTACTCCGCTTCGCGTCAGGCCTAACAACGCCCTTCAGCCGTTACTTATTCACGATACAGCACAGCCTCTCATACCTTATTGCTTACTGATGTACTGTAATAATACAAGCAATCAAGCAGTTGAGATTTATTATATATTGTAGTACAGTATATATCGCTTATTTGCTTTACATATATATATTAGGGCAGAGCAAAGATTAATTGCGATTAATCGCATCTAAAATAAAAGTTTGTGTTTACATAATATATGTGTGTATACATATACAAAATAATAATACATATGCATACATGTATATATACGTAAGAATTATTTGGACGTAAATACTGTATATATATATATATATATATATATATATATTATATATATAAATATAATATATGGATAACACATTTTCTTAAATATATGCATGCATGTTTGTGTATTTATATACACAGCACATACAAATATATTATGTAAACACAAACTTTTATTTTGGATGCAATTAATGGCAATTAATCTTTGCACATCCCTAATATATATATATATATATATATATATATAATTAAGTTGCATATACTTACACATCTTATATAGTTGTAAAGTTTTTGTTAATTTTATTTTGTTTAATTAATTAACTTAATTGACTCAAAAGCCTCATTTTGCTTCATCTACAAATCGAACTTCTGCATTTTTGTATTCCTGCCTGCAGACGTTCAGAATCGAATTATGTGTGTTGAAGTTTTGGGCAAAAGGGAATTGTCTGCCGCATAGATAGAAAGTTTTATCAAAAGCCATTCTGACCATGCAGTGTTGAATTAGCCATCTAAACTGAAATATCTTTTAATCTACAATAAAGATCATTGAGATGTTAAAATCATAAACAATTGCGAAGGTTTGAAAAGCATCTTTTTTTGTGTGTTTTTTGTTTTGTTTTGTTTTTTGTAAATACTAATACATTTTAATAAAAGCTCTCTTTTCATTGAGAATTATTCCAATTCAGTAATATGACCCCTTTATGTTTTTAATTTAAATTTTAACTATGAAAAAAAAAACTGATTTTCTATAATGGGCCAAATATTTAAGAAGATAATTATATGATGTAACATAAATGTATATTTTGTAACATGTGTAATCCTCTTGACGGCTGCATTTCTATTCTAGGCATGTATGTAATCCATATTAAAATAGTTTCATCTTTATATAATAGCTATTAGTACCATGTGATTATGCTAGTGTGCCGATGTGTGTAGAAAGTGCTAACATTGTGCTTGTTGCTCTGGCTTGTTTGTGTCGTGTGTGTTTCATCTGGACGCAGTGCTGAAGACTGCCCCCTTTACTGCGCGCACAGCCAAACGCAGCTCGCGTTACTTCAACGAGGAGCTCCACTTCTAAAGCTTAGACTCTCTCTCTCTCTCAGGTCGCTGGATAAAGCTGCTATCTTTCATTCTCCCCCTCTGTGTGTGTGTGTGTGCACCCCTTCACGCTTCACATTCCTGGTTTTATTTCCCCGTGGGCCGACGTATGGTTGTGATGGAATGGGCGTGTTCATTTTTGATTTCTTTTCTAACTAAACTCCTGCATGAAGGGGGGTTTGGGGAGTGGAGCACATGATGTCATCACAGATTTTTGCATGGAGTGTCATACATTCATATTCATCATTGTAACAGAAATGTAATGAGTGGAAATATGTCACAAACAGCCAAACACACCAGTGTTTCTCTGCACATTTCAATTGAATGCTTGGCCTGTATTGGTTTAAACTTCTGTGGCAGTTTTTCTCTGAAAAAAGCAAATACACTGTGGCTCCCCCTGCAGTTTAAACACAGACGAGAGTCCACAAATAAACTCCCATAGAAATCCCATATGGGTCATTCCAATTTCACAGACAGACACACACTTGTTATATGAAAATGAAATAAACATTAAAAATACTTAAACTTAATTTCATTTAGTTTAACTTGATAGTCTAAAAAATCTAAATCTAAAATAAAAACTATATAGACAACAAAACAATTAAAACAAAGGCAATGACAAAAATGGAACAACATTACAAAAACTTTAAAATTTAAATATAAATACTACATAAAAAAAAACAAATTCAAAATATTACTGAACATAGGTTCATATTTAAATTATTATAGGCAAAAAAGACCACAGTATTTGTAAGCTTAGTGAGTTTGTATCTGTCGAATTTATGGCAATTATTGTCATGTTTGTAACACTGGCATTTTGGACATGATTTGTGACATTATGTTTTGCTCATGTGTTCATTTGTCAATGTGAGCGTGTTTGTGTGTGTATATATATATATATATATATATATATATGAAGAGTTCAGATGCAAAAGCCTCTAAGTGCCATTTGAAATTTTCTTCTAAAATGATCATTTTTATCAAGCTTGTATATTTAAGTAAAGTAATTTCACTTAAATGACAATGAAGATTACCTATTAATTGTCATTTAAGTGAAATTACCCAACTTAAATATACAAGCATGATAAAAATTGTCATTTTAGAAGAAAATTTCAAATGGCATTTAGAGGCTTTTGCATCTGAACTCTTCATATATTGTCATTGATTTTTGGGGCCCATTGGCATTATGCTGTTTTTCTGCATTTTTTCACTCTTCCTCCATCTTATTCTGCTCTGATGGGAAGTTCTGATTTCAGGGACTTCCTGTGTTTCATGTGTGTTTAACTTGCTGCATGAAGCATGTTGAGATGTATTCCTCTTCTAAGCATGTTTGGTTCATTTGCTTCACTGACTATATGCATTTGCATGGGGTGTTTTTTTAAGCCAAATATAATGTTGAATCTCACCAAAAAGGTCTAAAAAAGTCATATTTTTAACCTCAACAATGAAAAAGAAATAAAAACCTAATATTATTAGTGAATCAAGTTTTTAGCACAAGTTTTTGTGTTGTATTTTCATGACAATTTAGCATGTTTCCTTCATTTCCATTACTGTAAAATGAAAAACAAGAGTGCTCAAAGTGCTTGCTTGTCATGAAAAAGTTAAGATATTGGAAATATTATTGGTATTAAATCTTGGCTTCCTCCTATGAAAGCTTATTTTCGCCACAGATTAAAAAATAAAAAAGGTAATTGCTACTTTTTATCTTTTTTTTCCCTCCCGATTGCGTTTACATCTCGTAATTCAGACTTGTTTGTGTCAGAATTTTGTGATATAACGTCACAATTGCAATATGTAAATTCGAAATTGTTTGGTAAAAAGTCGTAGTTCTCTGCTAAAATGTTTTATTCTGTGGTGGAAACAAGCTTCCATATCCTCGTTAAGCTAAATACACATTTTATTATCATTAGTATTATGAAATATGACTGGGATGACGTGTTTTCTTGAGATTCACCATATCATTGCATTTAGTTTCCACCATACCTGCTTCAGCTTAACTTACTGTATGTCCTGCCTTATAACAATGCACTTCTGGGAGGCTTGGCACATTATCTTTGGTTTCACTGTTTAAAAATGAAGTGACCATGCAGACGTCAGTTTTTGCCTTGTTGTACTGAATCTGGACGCTGGAGCCATTGTGCAGAGCAGCTTGAGTCATAGAGTTCATTACTGCAGTATCAGCAGCGCTTCAGTAACACCCTACAGCGCCTGCCTTTGACCTTTGACCTTTCCTCTTTCCTCTTTGAGCCCTGGGCAGCTTTTCTCGCTGTGTCTGGTCCACTCTGCTCCACTCTAACCTCCGTTTTTGTTTCCTCTCCACTCAGCCTTAAAGAAGAATAATATTACTAAATTTCCCAATGTGCACTGGAGGGTAAGGAACTCTTCCAGTAGTACCCCACTGGATGCTACTCAGACCTGGCAAGCATCTCTCTTTATTATTATTTATCTTTCATTCTTCTCACTCCACTAGATCTTTTGACACTGAATTCAAAAGCCATGTTTTTGTGTTCTCCTTCTATCTGTCGTTCTATTTAACACACCTATTGATGTCTGAGCCTCAAGGGCCGAGTCTCCAGGGACTCACGTTCACCCGTTGAACTGATTTGATTAGAAAATGCGTTTGATTAGGTGATGCTGTGACCCGAGAAACACAGTCTCATGTTGAACTGGCCCACACTTAGAGATAGTGCAGTCTTCATTAAAACCTTGAGTTGAGCTTATGTAGTTGGTACACTGCCCCCAAATGAACACTTTAAAAATGTCAGAATGTCATTGCATTAAATGTCAAAACGTTTATAACACAAAAAAAGGTTATGGATATGACAATGTAAATTTGTTTGGAATTTGTGAAACTTGGCTGTTTACACGACACGGTTTTCAACAGGCTGATCTCATGAAATGGCGTATTTATGACACGTCAATTCTTATTTCCATTTTTGGCGTGCTATCAACACGCATAATCGCTTTTCAGCGTGTTTATGAACGCCGTTGACTTAGCGTTGCATTACTATAAATATATGACCTACCCCAACCCCGTCCCTAAACCTACCCGTCACTGGGGTTAATAGCATTTATGAGTCTTCCCCTACCATCCTAGGAAAAAAAATATCGCTCCCCACATTTAACGGCATGTAGATACACGCGGAATCACTTGGACATTTAACGGCGTAGACATACACGTGGAATCACTCGGGCATTTAACGGCGTAGACATACACGTGGAATCACTCGGGCATTTAACGGCGTGTACATACACGCGGAATCACTCGGACATTTAACGGCGTGTACATACACGCGGAATCACTCGGACATTTAACGGCGTGTACATACACGCGGAATCACTCGGACATTTAACGGCGTGTACATACACGCGGAATCACTCGGGCATTTAACGGCGTAGACATACACGCGGAATCACTTGGACATTTAACGGCGTAGACATACACACGGAATCTCTTGGACATTTAACGGCCTGTACATACACGCGGAATCACTTAGACATTTAACGGCGTGTACATACATACGGAATCACTTGGACATTTAATGGCGTGTACATACACGCGGAATCACTTGGACATTTAACGGCGTGTACATACACACGGCATCTCTTGGACATTTAACGGTGTAGACATACACGCGGAATCACTCGGACATTTAACGGCGTGTACATATACGCGGAATCACTTGGACAATTAACGGCGTAGATATACACGCGGATAGCTCAAAATGCGTATAGATAACATGCCATATCACTTGAAAGTGGCGTGTATGTTTACGCACAAGTCCTGATGTCATGTTATTATTCAACTAAAAGCGTAAAACATTTTATGCTTTTTGGCCGCTCGTTTACACGACAACGGCGTTGAAACGGGTTTCAAAGTGCAAGTTTTAAAAAACTGTGTCTGTGTAAACAACAAAAACGCAAATCTCTGAAGATGATGACGTCATACACATACGTATTACGTGTTCAGTCTATAGTGTTGCATTGCCATCTAGTGGCCTGGCAGCAGAATACAGGGTTTTTAGCGGTTTTGATAACTCAAAGGAAGAACCTATCCGTTTTAAGCATATCGTTGTCGTGTAAACGTACCCTAGATCTGCAGAGTTTAGCTCCAGCCCCAATCAGAACACATCTGAACCAGATAATTAAGGTGTTCAGGGTTACTTGAACATTTCGGGCAGATGTGTTGGAGCAGGGTTGAAACTGATGGTAGCTCTTGAGGAAGCAGGGTTGGAGACCCTTGCCATAGCAGAGCTGGGGGAGGTGGAGGGTTTCAGAGGAGAACTAGCTTACTGCAAACAATGAACCAGACTATTTTGATGTTGAGGCTGCTAAATCATCAAAGGCGGAGGGTTTCAGAGGAGAACTAGCTTACTGCAAACAATGAACCAGACTATTTTGATGTTGAGGCTGCTAAATCATCAAAGGCGGAGGGTTTCAGAGGAGAACTAGCTTACTGCAAACAATGAACCAGACTATTTTGATGTTGAGGCTGCTAAATCATCAAAGGCGGAGGGTTTCAGAGGAGAACTAGCTTACTGCAAACAATGAACCAGACTATTTTGATGTTGAGGCTGCTAAATCATCAAAGACCGATCAGCTTGTGCATGCAGTAAATGGTGTGATTGCTAGCAGTTTACATTTAAAGGACCAATCAGCTTGCACTGTCTAGAGCAGGGGTGTCAAACTCAGTTCTTGGAGGGACACTGTCCTACAGAGTTTAGCACCAACTCTAATTAAACAAACCCGAACCCGCTTATAAAGGTCTACTAGAAACTTCCAGGCAGGGGTTTTAGAGCTGGTTGGAGCTAAACTCAGGACAGTGGCCCTCTGTGGGAACTACGTGAATACTATAAAGCCACTAAAAACTGATGAAAGAAATGAAGAAAAGTGAAGTTCCTGCAACACAAGATGACACGCGTGTTTATATAATGCAGTGACATTCAGACTTTTTATGTGACGTCCATATCGTTCGGTCAGTGTTTTCCCAACAACCTTGTCCAACACAATTTAGTGTCAGTGTTTCCATTCCCATTTAATTCAGAAGCTGAAATATAGCTCTAGTACTCAGGCCAGTAAAAACTCAAGCTGCTTTGCCCAGTTGACCACCAGCATGTCCAGAAGATCTGAACTCAGCGACTGACGTTGTTTTATTATGTTCCTCCCGTATCAGATCTGAGAAACCAGCCGTACAGGCGCGCTGACGCCGTCAGGAGGAGCGTCCGAAGACGATTTGATGATCAGAATTTGCGGCCAATCAACAGTGCAGAGATGGTCATGTGACGAGGGAAAAGGGGATGTGATTGGATGGGCTGGAGGAGTGGAGGTGGAGCTAACTGCTCCCGAACAAAATAATGAAGGATTGATGCAGATGACAGCAGGTCTGAAAGTCAAGTGCCTATATTTAACACCTGTCCCATCAGGTGTTGAATCATACATGTGTTTTAGTCATAGTCTTCTGTCTGTGATTTTTTTATATGACAAACAGTGTCTTTTATCCAATGGCGCTTAAATCGTAGATGGTGAGATCAGTGTTTTTCTCAAGAAAGTGTCAGAATGTAAAACTGTTCCAACACTTTATGTATCGTGAACCTTTACAAAGGCCTCTTACATTCCAGTGCTTTCGCCACAGATCAAAATCGACCAATCGTGCGTTCTCTGAATGGCTAATCTACTAGTCGGTCTTAAAGAAGCCCTGCATAGGGTCCGTCAGACCCTGTTTTTTATCGGGCTGGTCACATGGTGCACATTCTTGTCTTTAAAGAAAAACAGAAGGAGCCCAATAAGTTGGAATCCAGCTTGAGGAGCATTTTGAAAAGTTAACTATGTTAAATGCTGTAATAATGCAATGTCGACGGCATGATATGCTGCATTATGTGTGACTCGATGGTCAAAGATAATAACAGTGAAGAAAATTTCTCACAGAAGGTGGTTTGAAGTCCAGTAGTGAAGTATTAAAGTGTTGTTGATGAATTTGTTACACAAATGGTGCTATAAAGGATGAATTTGGAGACGTGGCGTCTGAAAGAGGGTTTTACCGTGCTGAGAGAGCACTGGTTGAGTGTTAGCGTGCTAAAATCCTCTCAAGCCCCTTTTCCACCAAAGCATTTTGAGAGCCGGTTCGGAGCCGTTGCCTGCGCGCAAACCAGTTCTTTGTGTTTCGACAGCCAAAGAACCGGTTCTCGGCCAGGAGAACTGGTTCCAAAGCGGCACCAACTCTTTGCTTCTTTTACCACGTCATGCTTACGTCAGGGGCTGAGGCGGGTTTAGATGTGTTGTAAACATCTTTTCTGACCATAATAAAGGAACGCAAAGCCAAGAGAAACATTTGCAGAAACACGATGGAGTCCGCCTTTGTAATTGTTATGCTTGAAGTTAACGCAAGCGTTTCTATTTTTGTAAAAAAAAATTTATTGAAGACATAAGCAAAGAAGAAAAGTCACAATATAGAACAAATAAATGGAAAGAAAAAAAGACACAATTACAGGGGTACATAACTTCAGAAAAAAATACATATCAAACGAAAAGATTAAAAGACTTACATATTTCAATTGTTTTTTAAGCTTTCTTGGTACACGAGTTAGAGATAATCCCAAAGTAATGTTGTATTTGCAAGCGTTTCTAGCTAAGACGTATGGCGACGTACACAGTGACGTAACGACGTCGTTCCCTGGGCGCTCTAGTCAGTGGAAAAAAGAAATTCCGAAGCGGTTCGCAAGTTGAACCAACTCCGAACCAGCTCCAGTTCCGAACCAGTTCTTTTTGTGGTGGAAAAGGGGTATCAGAGAGGTCACGTCTCTTAATAGTCTTACATGGATGACCTATTTTTGTAGGCCAAAACCAAGAAATGAGTTAGCATTTTAACGCTTCTGGGCAGTGTTGTAGTACTCGAGACTCGGACTCGTCTCGGACTCGTCTCGAGACCATATTTTAATGGTCTTGGTCTTGTCATGGACTCGTGTCCATTTGGACTCGGAATTGTCTCGTACTCGAACATTTTTTTTTTTTTAGGACTCGGAATTATTCCCGAGTCCACTCGAGTTCAATTCAAAATATTTTTCATGATTATTAATGTATGTTAATAAAATATTTCTTTAAATTGATTGACACGCCCAGTGATTGGTGATTTTCTAGTGCGCAACTGCGCATGACAAATTGTAATAAAATTACTTTTAACACCACCTACTATGTGGCCATTTTACCCTAAACTGATCATATTTTTTAAACTCTAAGTAAATTCAGTTAAAAAAAAAAACCATTCTCTAAGTAAATAAAAGTAAATTAGGTAATCAACCCTCACTGGTCTCGGTCTCGCCTCGGACTCGACCGTCTCTGGTCTCGGACTCGACTCTCTCTGGTCTCGGTGTCGAGTGAGGTGGTCTCGACTACAACACTGCTTCTGGGTCCGTCACCCTTATGGAACCGGAAGACATTTTTTTACATTTTACTCTACATAAAACGCATCAGTTTTTAAAAACTTTTACTTGTCTTGAAAAAGACTAAATGGGACTGAAGTGTTTGTCAGCGGCGAACAGGTAAACTCATCTTCTCACTAGTCTGCTTTTATGGCCTCAATGTACTTATACTCATGCCAGCTGTTCCAACTCAAACATTCAGGAAAAATGTTTTTAAATAAAAACTAAAACAGTTGATAGTCATGTGACCATAGTGAAGTTTGTTTACTTCTGGAAATTGTATTCAGGCTTTAAAAGTAATTTGTGTAGATTCTCATGATGAAAGAAACGTGAAAGAATCAAGCTATTGTTGGTTACAGAGCTTGTTTTCTGCAATAATACTAAAAGTCCTGGAAAAATCCTGTTTATCAAGGGAACCATGCTAACTTCTGGGTTGGCCTGCAAAAATACATCATCACTGCAGACCCCTTTCATCCATTTTAAAGCACCACAACTAAAATATATGATGGGCCTGTCCCAATACCTTCTCTTGTGGTCTTGGCTACTTGATAGTGGGTACATGCAACAGGAAGCACAAGGGACTGTCTCAGGTTGAAAAATGGCAATGTTCAAGTGTCCTTTACACACATTAAATCCACACTCTCTCTAAAACTTTGTATTTTAACAAAGTTTTTTTTATGTAAAAAAAAGGTTATGTTAAGGAACTCACAGAACTTGAGATGTCAGGAAAAAAAAAAACTAAAGTACTGAAAAAAGTGTCCCATCAAGTAATCAAAAGTTATCAAAACACACTTGCAAACTTCACACCCACTTGAACACAGGCAAAATGCGGGAAATTCAAGTAAACAAGTGGGAAGTGCAAAGATCACGTGTGGGTATTGAATCAGGCCCTTTAAAAATCTCTATAAACATTGACTAGTCAGTCGTCTGTTGGACTGATCGACCACCCTGATCAGAAGAGTCGATCCCAGTGATGGTGGGGTCACTGTGAGCTCGTGTGCGCAGATGGAGAGAGAGTTCAGTTAAGTAGGAGGTGGTGTCAGGAAAGGCTATTTTTAGAAAGGATTGATGCAACTAAAGCAAATGTGAAATAGAAGCCAGAGGCTCTAGAACTCCAGCGCCTCACATTCACGAGTCTCAAGCTTTACTGCTTGTAGGCGTTGGTCCTTAAACTGAGGGTTTGTTAACGATATAAACCAAAGTGTAGAAGTAAAATTCAAGAACTTCATCGGCCTTTAAGAGAATTCTGGAAAGAGACTTCAAGTTCATTTTATTGACTAATTACTGTTCCATGTTCTATACTGGTAAACTAACTAACTTCTCAGTTTGTAAAAACAAGCAGAAATCTTGTTTACAATAATGCATTTAAAAGGGCAGTTTATATGGGGCAAGACTTTCCACAGGAGTACATACTGTATAAAAAATAGAGTAAAACCTCAAGATTAGCATTACATGCTAACTTGACGACTGTAATAGAATCAGTTACAATCTTGTCTGTTAAAACCGATCTTACAACCAGCAATACTACGCTTAAAGGATTAGTTCACTTTTCAAAAAACTTTTGCTGATAATTTACTCACCCCCATGTCATCCAAGATGCCCACATCTTTCTTTCTTAAGTCGAAAAGAAATTAGGGTTTTTGATGAAAACATTCCAGGATTTTTCTCCATATAATGGACTTCAATGGTAACCAAACGGTTCAAGATCCAAAAGATACTTTCAGTACAAACTGCAAACTGTTCAAAGGGCTTTAAACGCTTCTAGGCGATGAATATGGGTCTTATCAAGTGAAATGATCGCTCATTAAAAAAAAAACAAAAAAAAACAAAGTTTAAGTTTTATAAGCTAAAACGCTCACCTTGCTCTGTACTGCGCGTTCGTAACTCTCCTGTTCGAACTCGTTCATCAAAATAAAAGCGAATCTTTTTCCGAGTCAATTTGTTCGTTTCATTCATTGAATGAACCAAATGACTCGGAAAAAGATTTGTTCATTTTGATAAATGAGTTCGAACAGGAGAGTCACAAACAGAACAGAGCAAGGCGACCATTTTAGCTTATAAAACGTAAACTTTGTTATTTATTTATTAAATGAGCGATCGTTTCGCTTGATAAGACCCTTATTCATCGTCTGGAATCGTTTAAAGCCCTTTGAACAGTTTGCAGTTTGTACTGAAAGTGTCTTTTGGACCTTGAAGTGTTCCCACTGAAGTGCATTATATGGAGAAAAATCTTGGAATGTTTTCATCAAAAACCTTAATTTCTTTTTGACTGAAGAAAGAATGACATGGACATCTTGGATGATATGGGGGTGAGTAAATTATCAGCAAAAGTTTTTTCAAAAGTGAACTACTTTAAGAGTGCATCAGTCAGTTTCCAAATCCTTCACTTGAGAACTGCGATCGGCAAGAAAGGCTTCGATTTCCAAATACCTGCAGTACTGCGACTCTGCCACTGGGAAAAGTGCGTAGGCTTACATTTGCTTACAGCTTGACATGGTGCTAAACACTTTTCCACATCGAAGACCGTTTTTTGACTTTAGCCTTGATGAGCTGGATCCGGTGCGTTTAATTAGGGTTAAACTAAACTCTGCAAGGGCGGTGTCCCTCCAGGAACTGCGGTTTGCACCCCTAAATAATCTAATTTAAAGCTTTACAGTATGCCTGCTTTTAAACCCTATTACACTTGCCCCATAGAAGTGCATTATTGTAAATGGAATCTTGTTTAATTCACAAGGGGTTGAACATGTTGTCTGTGGTAATCGACAGGTGACTTTCCCTGCGGCACTCTTTCTTCATACGCAAGATCAGGTTCCTTAGAGAATTCAGTTTCTGTTACTGGGTTTGCTTCTTGTTCTTGGTCAGATCATGGGAAATAAGGCCGGTTATGTAAACTGAATGCTGTGTGGTTCAATAATGACCTGCACAATTGAAAATTCAAGTTTCTTGTGATGTGTAATTCTATTTAAAAGCAAAAATATAAATGAAAAAAAAAACTTTGATAAATGTACAGATGTTTTGCTACAAAATTGTTGAATCTTTTTAACTTTTTAATCTTCTAATATTGTACATATTGTTTAAAAAAACAAACAAAAAATCATTCTGTACTACAACATTGAATCTTTTAACTTATAGTTTTCTCTTTTTTCCTGCATTTTGTTTATTTAATAAAACTGAAAACCTGAATCAGGCCTTTTAGACGTGGCAACTGCTCAGCGTTAAGCTAAGAAACTAGATTGTCACTTCTACACTAAAACGTAAGAAACCAGATGCAGTAGCAGTATTATAGCCACTATAGACTTCCGTCTCATCTCTCTGCATTCCACTCATAAAACTGGATTAAACTGGCAAGATTTATGTTATTTTTTAAATCACTGTATGTTAGGCATTGTATGCTTACTGCAAAATAAGATTTTAAAAAATAGATGATGTCCAATTAAACTATTTACACAATGTTGGTTTTCTGTGTTGTTCTTGAGAGTGTGAACATGTGGGATGTTCAGGCTGCACTGCATAGATGGCAGATCGTGTCAGTGTATCTTCATAAAGATATTGAGACTTGAGGCCTGCTGCACGAACCATGATTTTGTGGCTTCCAAAGCAAGTTTAAGGATTTTTTTTTTTCAATCTCAAGGTGGTGCACTCTCAGAAAAAAAAGGTACAAAAGCTGTCACTGGGGCTGTACCCTTTCAAAAGGTACACTTTTGTACCCAAAGGCTGCATATTGGTAATTAATTGCATATTAGTGGTACATATTAGCACCTAAAACGGACATATTAGCACCTGAAATGTACATATTAGCACTTAAAATGTACATATTAACACCTAAAATGTACATATTAACACCTAAACTGTACATATTAGTACCTAAAATGTACATATTAGCACCTGAAATAGACACACTAGCACCTAAAATGTACAAATTAGTACCTAAAATGGACATATTGCCACCTAAAATGTACATATTACCACCTGAAATGGACATATTAGCTCCTGAAATGTACGTATTAGCACCTAAAATGTACATATTAGCACCTACAATGTACATATTACCACCTGAAATGTACATTAGCCCCTGAAATGGACATATTAGCTCCTGAAATGGGCATATTAGCACCTAAAACAGACATATTAACACCTAAAATATACATATTAACACTTAAAATGTACATATTAACACCGAAAATGTACACATTAAAGGGTTAGTTCACCCAAAAATGAAAATTCTTTCAGTATTTACTCACCCTCAAGTTGTTCCAAACCTCTATGTGTTTATTTGTTCTGCTGAACACAAAGGAAGACATTTGGAAGAATGTTTTAATCAAACAGATCTCATTCCCCATTGACTACCATAGTATGTATTTTTTCCTACTATGGAAGTCAATGGGGAATGAGATCTGTTTGATTAAAACATTCTTCCAAATGTCTTCCTTTGTGTTCAGCAGAACAAATAAACACATAGAGGTTTGGAACAACATGAGGGTGAGTAAATACTGACAGAATTTTCATTTTTTGGGTGAACTAACCCTTTAACACCTAAAATGTACATATTGGCACCTAAAATGGACAAAAGTTTACCTTTTGAAAAGGTACAGCCCCAGTGACAGCTTTTGAACCTTTTTTTCTGAGAGTGTGGATTGGTTATTACTTCTCATCACCATGGTGACTTCCACCACCCTACTATGGACTGGAGCCAGTTTAATACTGGGTAAGAGATCACAAACCGAAAACAGGCCAGTCAGCCGTGAGAAAAGTAAATGAAGCTATTTTAGAAAGAATCACCCAGCTTTTTGTCTTTTAAAAACACTGTAATGGATAATGGAATATTTATAATGGAATATCCATATAGGTTGTATGAATTATCTATATTTTAATTGAATTAATATCAAATAAATTCAGTTGCATTGATATCAAATATTTTCTTTGCCTAATACAACTTAAGTGGTAGTTTCATGGGTGTTTCTTCCTCTATTTCCTTGTAAATGTTTAAATTCATAATATTTTTTATGCATGTACTGATCTCATAGGCCAGGGGCCCTGTACAGGACACCGTTTTCAACTAAAATGAAAGTTTTGTATGTTTTGGCAGTTGTTTTGGGGGCCTGAAAATGCAAACTTTTGAAAACGAGTTTCAAAGTGCACGTTTATGAAAAGATACATTTATTGACTGAAGTGTAAACTATGAAAATGCAAACCGTGTTCATTGGTGCGGTGTTTCTTTACAAAGTCATATCGCCAATTACTGGCCGGCAGCAGAATACAGCACTCATAGTATGTTTCAAATGGATCTGTTTTAAAGGGGAGCGTTTTGTACACACTTTTTTTGTTTTTAGTACACCGTTGTCATGTACACATACCCTTAATCTTCAAAGTGAATTACACAGAATCTCACAAATCGCATTTCAAACTGTTTCATTAGTAGCAAATGTTGAGAATCATTTGGTTGGATTTATCAACTTTAAACCTACTCTGAAATTGTTCAACTAAAGGACATGCTCAATGCTTTTGCTCAAGTTGAGTACATTTAAGAAAAGAAAAAAGTCATCCTTTTTAAAGTTTATTTGTCAAAATTCAAGTTGAAACAATGCTGCAGACAATTCTTTCAAACTGATAACATTGTTTTCCCAAAAATGGCTTTCACAGACAATCTTACAGATTAATCTGAAGTTGAATAATAGGCGTTTTTATGCAGGCTTGGTCGTTTTTCCATTTTATCAGCAATGTTTAAAACTATTGGCATTAACAAATATACAACTACCTAAAAAAGGTTCTGCAGTTAAAGGCAACTTAACACTTGCAACCTCAAAATAATTTTACAAAAAGTCAAACATGCCGTCCAGATCAAGAAGAGTGCTGATGTTCAGACAACACTGCCTCTCAGGGAGACCACATGACAGTCGATGGATTCACAGCCAAATATCAATTTTTCTGTCAGCACATTCCAAAAGGATGCAAAACACATTACAGGAATGCAAGTGAGAGAGACAGACTGACGGTGAGTGATTTATGGTGCGTCGAGCTGCTCCAGGAGAGTGCGCCTCCTCTTCTCCAGCTCTCCTTCACTCAGTTCACTGCCAGACGTATCCCATCCACCCTGAGACACAGACACAGAGGTTCACAGCCCATCTGGGTAAGAGTAAACGAGAGGCTACAGACGCTGCCTCAGATATCACCACTCACCTCTTCTTTTGCACTCTTTCTTTTGGGGGATTTCTGTTTGGATTCTCCACGTGATTTCACTCTGGACTTGTCGTTCTCTTTATCCTTCTCCTTCTCTCGCCCTTTCCGCTCTTTCTCTCCTTCAGACTCAGGGGAGGCCTGTAAGACAACATGTGTGATATACTCCATATCCCTCATTATCATATAATAGCAGTTTGAAGTTATACACTTTATAAAACTTGTGTTTAAAAGATGGGAGTAAATGTGCGAACGAACAGTCCAAGATAAAATGCAAATTGACCATATATTTAATGTATGCTCATTTTCAATACACTGCACTCAATCCCAAAGCCAAACACTTATTTATCAGTAAATTATAAAAAAAGACCTTCTTAACAGGTGACACCACACAGAATATGGAAAGCTTCGGGATTCAGCTGTCCACGATAGTCAAGGTACCAGAACAAAAACACACTCAGCAAAATGTCACACAAATCCCAGTACAACGTATCTGTAAAAGTTCTCAATTTATTTGGTAGGGGTGTCACAATTCGATTACATTTTCGATTCCAAGGTCACGGTTCGATTCGATTCTCGATTTATCAATCGGCCAATCAGGATGCTCTCTGTCTTACATGCGCTTCATGAGTCACACAAGCAAAGGTCTCTCGCTCTCTCTCTCTCTCTCTCTCTGCCATGCGCGCAATACAGTTTTTTCTGTCTCGGCATGCACATTCGCTCTTGCTCGGTCACTCTAGATTTCGGGAGATTTGGGAGATCAGGGAGCCGCTATCAATATGCTATGCGGGAGACTCCCGGAACATCCGCAAGACTTGGGATGTCTGCAAACTGTGGCTTTTTTGAAGCACGGACGTTGTCAACAGAACTCACTGGAAATCCAAAAAGCTTCCACACCTGTGACTTCAATGAAAGAGGAGGGGGTTCAAGTTTTGTTGATGGGTCTCCTGCATCGGCAGTCGCCATGCTATCTTTTGAATGGCTGTAACTAAGTTACAGGAGGTTGAACATAGACTCGCAACACTTCAACACGCCGTGCAAGCCGAACGGAAGTGACATGGGGGCGTGGAAGCATCGACGATTGTGAATTAATTTCGATCGATTTCGATTTGAATTCATTTCGATCGGTTTCGATTTAAAATCGAAATCGTGACACCTTTATTTTTTGGAAAGTAAAAGGTAATGACTTCCATCTAAGAACCACTGTAACTGATTTAGTCTGTAAATCATTAATGGAACAAGCTGCTGAATCATATTTTCTGGGACATTAAATATGATTGCTCTAAAAACTGCAAGTAAAGGTCCTCTCACATCAGAACCATCCAACTCTAAAGATAACGTTAGTAGTGTCTGTGATGTCACCCATTCGTTTCTAAAGAGCGTTTTTGAAGCCCATAGTGGGCAGAGCCGGCCATCGCCATCTTGGCCACACGGCACCACTCCCGGATAAATGAATATAGGCAAAGAAAATGGTTAGCTGAGATGACGTGAAAAATCGTTCTGAAAGTGATGCCACCAATATTGTTTCTCTGTGCTGTTATTGATTGGATAGGAGAGAGAGAGAGATCAAAAGGGAGATTTGAAGAAAGACTGTAGAAAGAGAGATGGCTGAGAGACATTACAAAAGAGAAAAGCTCAGATGAATATCACTGGAAAAAGAAGTTTTATGATCAGGCAGTTAATATTAGAAAAGTTTTTATAGCGCTTTAGAGATCTAAGCGGGAAGGCCTGGAAACGGATGTCGAGGTTGAGTTGTTTCTGCTCCACACACGAGTAACACTGTGCGGTTGGCACCTAATAACCAACTCTTGCTTGTATATACTCTTGTGTACTGTTTGTTCATTTTTTTTGTTTGCTTCCTTGTTCGTTCGTCATCTTTATTTTTCGTGAAGCATTATTTTGCTTTTACTATGAAAAAAAGACACTTTTGCATTGCGTGTTTGTGCATTTTGGGGGCGGAGCAAAGAAGGGAAGTACGTATTTGGTTTGATTTTTGAAAAACGATTTTGTAAAAAAATTGCATGCTGCACCTTTAAGGCTTGTAAACTAAAACTCTGATGTGATGTTTGTCTGTGGGCAAGTAATTTAGTAATGTTGTCAGACTCATCATCAATTGACTGGAGTCAGTGGCTACACAAGAACAAATTTATAAAACAGGTTCAGGTCTTCTCTACTCACTGATTTGTGTCGTCTTTTCTTTCCCTTCTTCTTGTGTTTCTTAGATTTCTTGTAACTTCTCTCTGTGAAGATCAATATCACATGATTATCATTGAGAGTCTCTGACTGCTGTTAAACGGTCATGATGAATTCAGTATTGATGTGCTGTGCAGGACACTGATATCGATCCGAAACAAAACTGACCAGAATCCCCAGAGGAAGTGTGTTCAGACGGAGATTTAGACGTCGAACGTTTCTTCTTCTTCGAGTGATACTCATCATCCTCTGACTCCGAGCCCTTCCGTGAACAAACACACAGTACACAAGTTAGGAGGATGTGTGAGAAAGTGTCTTGAGTAAATGCATACCTGCAAACTCTAAACCAGATCACAACGCAAATACTCCATTAAAAAGCCTACTCTTAAAATTCTTTATCAATTCGTTTAATTTCATCATTTATGAGAATCAGCAGATGAAATGTATTCAGAAAAGTCTGAAATTAGAATAGAACTACACTTAGTAGTAACGATGTTTTAAAAAAACAATACCTATGGTAACACCCTAATCTTTTGTTATTTGCAAATGCTTTGAAGGCATTTGCTTTATAAATATGAACCATCTAAGACAGGGATTGGCAACTTCGGTCCAACGGAGTTTAGCTTCAACCCTAATCAAATACGTCTGAACAAGCTAATCAAGGTCTTTAGGATTACTAAAGTTACAGGCAGGTGATTTTTTTCAGGGTTGGAGCCCACCCCTGGTCTAAGACCTATCAAATTTACACATCAAGTCGGTACCACTAATAACATTTTTTGGATAGTTGTTAGGGCTGTCACGGTACATGTATTTGTCCCGAACCATCACGGTACGGACATCACGGTTTGGTGCATACAGTCGAACGAGGAATACAGTCAGTCACAGGACTGAGGTAATACAAAGCTGTTTGCTAACCGCCAATAAAGGAAAAAGGCAACTGGGACGGCAGAAAATGGCATCCTGTTTGCTTGCTTTATTTTACAAGAGCAATTGATTCTGAGTGTACACAAATAAAAATAGACCCTTTAAAGTTTCGAATGATATCTTACTCTTATCTGACCATAAATGTTGTTTCCACTGATATAATGAGCAAAATCATTTGGAATTGTGCTGATTTGCGTCATGAACGTCTCACTACAATCGAGTGATGAAATACGCGTGTCCTGTAAATGGGAAGCCTCAGGTGCCGCTTCACTCACTGTCTCCTAGTGGAAAGGTGAAGACAGATGTAGATGGCACTTTTTCTGCTCCTTGCTTACCTTTCTGTGATTTCCTGAAGCGTGATTTTGAACTTTGTGCATCCGCCATCATTTCACAGCATGTGACGCGCTCTCACGCGCAAAGAAAATTAAATCAAACAATAAGTTTAAAAACAGCCGTTGGTTTTTACAACACAACATTGGTCAATCTATCAATTAGACTAACAAAAGCAACAATTCCTCATATTTTTTTTCCATTTTAAGCAATCAGTAATCTTGGGGGGGGGCAAGTACATGTAGTGAATTTTTTATATAACCATAACCCCAAAACCGTGGTACGTACTGGACTTCTGTAGCCGTTACATCCCTAATAGTTGTATCAATTTTTGAACACATTGTCTCTTCTCTTTACAGAAAAGATACTGAAAAGAACAGTCTTCATACTAAGAGTGCTCATCCAATGCCCTTAAAATGTGGGTTACCTTATAGTCCGTTTTTTAAGATTCCATTGAATTTGTTCTAAGAAAGATGATTTTGAGGTTGAAGTCAAGACCAGTATGCAGATTTCAAGTCACAGGGGTCTCTCCAATAAGTGGCTTAATATGCACTGATAAAAGTCCCAAGTATAGATGAACTAGAGATGAGCAACTTGATTATGAATAAATGAAACAAGCTTTTTTGTCTTTAAATACACTTACAGCCCATTAATTAATAACCTTAGGAGGATTAAACTATTGACACAGACATTATTCAAAGTAGGGGTGGGCGATATGGAAAAAATATCATATCATATCACGATTTTTTTAGGAAAAATCACGATCACGATTTTTTATCACGATTCTTTTTCAAGTTGGTTTTAATATTTTGCAAGTGGCTGTTCATTACAGCCAAACTAATGTCCCTATGTTAAAAACAAAGACTTAGGTAACAAAAGAAAAAAGAAAGGCATACATTTAGGCCAGTGGCGAAGATACAAATCTTTGTCATTATTTTCTTTGTTATTAAAAAAATAAGACAAGATAAACATTACACAAATTAATATTCATATTAAATAAATAGTGCTTTATTTTTTCAGATGCAGTAGGAGTATTTAGCAGTAGCATTGAAGTAATTAAATGAACAAATATGAAATTAAAACACTACATAGACTTCACTGAATAAATTGATTCTTATTAAAGCTATATTAAAGTTCTCTGTCAGTGAGTGATTTTTTCCTTGTGTTTTTGTTTTATTAACACTAAAGGGATAGTTCCTTCAAAAATGAAAATTGTCTTAATTTACTCTCTCAAGATGTTTTAAACCCGAATAAGTTTTTTCTTCTGTTGAAAGTTATTTTGAATAAGGTGGGTAACCGAACAGTTGCTGGTCCCCGGTTCTCTCCTGGAAGTTAATGGGGACCAGCAACTGTTTGGTTACCCACATTAAAAAAAAATGTATTTTGTGTTCAGCACAAGAAAGAAATTAATACAGGTTTGGAACAACATTAGGGTAATATAATAATAAATAATGTATAAATAATAATAATATAATAATATAATAATAAATATAATGAGTAAATAATGACAGATTTTTTTTTGTGTGTGTGAACTATCCCTTTAAGGACAAGCAGCAGTAGGCTACTATTTATTCCTGTCGCTTTTAGACCAGCACGCGACGCGTAGATGCATATTACACCAGATATTCTCTCAAATGTTTGCTTTCACTTTAGACATAGCCTTTTTATGTAAACATTGTGTGTATTTAACAGTATTAGCTTAATAAGACTCGAGAGATAACTTAGTCCAGTATTCAGGCGCTGTTTGACAGGCTTCTAGTGCCTGTGAGCGTCGGGGGTTATGCGGTCAGGAAAGCGCACGTTAGAACAGCGCATCAGCGCGTGAATTAAATGTTTAACCGGCAAGGCTTATGCAAATAATGAACTTGTGAATTGCAGTGTCCTGTACCTATTCCTTAACGTGTGATCATGTGTAGGCTACGTCGCGTTGTACAGTTGAGAGACGGAGGCGCCAGAACTGAACTGATAGAATGCACTGTAACACGATACTACGATATTTCTTCAAAAGCAGATCGTGGAGACATTTTAATCGTCCACGATTAAAAATCGTCATATCGCACACCCCTAATTCAAAGTGATCCTCAGTTTTTGAAAATATTTAATGATCAATCACTTTGTGTTGTTCTCTCCAACTACTCTTGTTGATGCCTAGGGAAACTTTCAATTGTACTAAATATGTTAAATTTAAATCATTTACCCTCTTACATGTTGAAAACATGAGGTTGGAAAATTGATCACTTGCAAGAGTATATATTTGATTTATATTATTATTCGTTCACATTTATAGTTATTTGCTGGCAAAAGCACATGTGTATTATGCACAAGAATCAATGAACATACAAGTGCCACCAGAAGACAGGATGATACATCTCCAATTTAACATAATTTTAAGCTTGCCAAACATTCTTTGTCTGACAATTCCTGGGAATTGAGAGGATTTAACCTTATAGAAGAGACAAGAAATTTCTATAATTGTTGTCTTTTAGATTTTTAACTTAAGTCTTTATTGCCTAATGGTGTGAATCAGGGGCGGCTCGCCCATAGAGGGCGCTGGGGCGCCGCCCTCCCTCCGACCTGTCTGTCTGTTTTTTTAATATATATTATAATTTATCATTTTGTAAAATAATCTGTGTTAATTATATGCTAATAATGGTTTTACTTTGAAAAGTGTTTTGAACTCACCAGAATGATATTTGCATTCACTTTCGTTACTTTTATCATGTTGGTGTAGTAGTATAGCCAATAGGCTGTCTTCTCAGGGCGCCAGTTCGCTCAGCCCCACAGTGCTGGAATTTAAGCCAATGGTTCCCCGGTTGCTATGCAAAAAAGTTTATATTTCGCCAATCAGCGTCGTCAAATTTTATGGATTGGGGGCGCTGAAAATATCGCCCACAGTATCAGATTAGGGGAGTGCACCGTGCACGCGCACCACGGGACATTTTTTTTTACCTCAGATGAGAGCAGAATGGCAGCGCCAGTGACGTCGAGTGGAAATAATGTAAAGTTAGTCGTGGGAATTGACCTGTCTGTCTCGGTCACTCACTCACTCACACACACATAAACACTGTTTCACACACGTTTGATATTAAAATAGTTATAGGAATATTAATACCTGTGTGTTTGCTTTGTTTTTTGATGTTTTTAAGTTCTGAGCTAGATTACTGTGTTTCATACTAGTTAAAATCAACTTTCTTCTCATACTTGGGTGTTACCCTCAAGAATGTTGTCCCACCCTCTCTTTCAAAGCCTTTTCTCTCTCTCTTTCTCTATATCAACACATTGTTATCCATTATCCAATTGTCAATTTGTCAAAAATATGTAGTCTACAGCTGGGGATTGATTAAACTAGATTGTTGTATTACCTATTATTTTTTGTATTACCTATATTATAATTTATCAATATTATGCGTTTGCACTTTTTCTGTCAGCACACAGAGCATAATAAACATGCAACTTGTTCATTATCATTAACTGTCAAACTGTTATTATTATTATTGTATTATTTGACCATTGTTATTGACTGGTTTAAGTTATTTTATTGGTATAGGTAAGGGCATGGCCTAAGGCCTAAAATGCACCAGAATGCAGGAAATCACATCTACTAAATTCAAAATTTTATGGGGGGGGGGACCCCCAGACCCCCCTCTTATTAAGTCCCCCCTCATATATTTTTGTTTGACACATTGTGCTTCTTGTATTGTTTGTAGTATTTGTATCTTTTGAAGATTTGCAATATTAATATTATTTACTGCAGTTATATGTTTGTAATGTAATGTTCTATACGTTAAAGGTGCATTCATGCCATGTCGAAATTACCAAAATTATGTGATTTTAAACATGTCCTCGTAACGCTTATAATCACAAGCCTGTCTGCGCCCTCCTACGTACTTCCGCTAAATTTTCATTTTCCTTCATTACTACGTCTGGGTTAGCTGTATATCCTATTCTGAGTTTTCTCCCATCATTTTTTTACAGGCCCAATCAGCGAACAGAGGGAGTGGCTGAGAACGATGACATTGAGGTGCACTAGTTAGAGTTGTAGACATAACCAATCACTGACATTTGGTCCTGGCATATGGCAGATCCAGAGTGACTCTGAGCAGATCCTATAGTTTTAAACTTCAACAGAGTACCCACCTTCAAGGAAGATAATGCCGGTCAATGGAGAGTGGCCATAGTCACTGTACAAATGAAATGTGTACGAGAGTCTGGTAGGACTAGGTTACGTAAGCTTATAAAATCAAAATTTTTCTGAGTTTCTACTTGTACCATGTGACCGCTGTACCACCTGACCACTGCAGACTCATTTGCCAATGATAGTGGTGCCATAGAAACATAATTCCCAGTCCAAGGACAGCTCAGAATATAACATCACATATTGTCATCTCGAGACTATTGTAATTACGAATTAAGATTAGCTCTAATCTTGCTAATTGAATCCCTAATTGGTAATATACAAAGAAAAGGGTCTAGTTTGTTGTAATGCGAGTACTGAAGAAAACAATGCTAGGGCCCTATGATTTCCGCGATAACCAAATCACGGACGAATCGCGGAATTGGCCAATAACGCGTGTTAGCGTTAGTGTTAACACGGAATTTCGTGGATTTTTACATATTTGGTTTGAAATTCTGTTTTTGTGTGGGAGATGAACGCATGTCTGGTGAAAATGCAGACCAGGGGAAGCAAATCTGGGCGACACAAACCCCTAAACTCGTCTTTTCAGCTCCAATGACGAAAATCAATGAAAGCATGGCGAAGCGGCTCTCCACAGCTCTGCTTTCGTCAGCTAAAAGTTAAGAAACTCAACGCTATAAGCCGTAAGTGCCGAGCCGAGCAGTTCGCACGTGACTTATGCAGTGTTTCCCACACATTGACTAATTCGCCGCCACATACTGCGTTTTGGTTTAACACTATGTAAAACACGCAGCGTATTCTTTCAGTTGTATTTCCCCGCTCTCCCTCCGTCTCTCTCACTCACGCGTCACTCTCACACTCTCACACACACACACACAACGAGCACACCGCGTCTGTCTATGAGGCACTGGACTGGAGAAAAGCGAAGCGAACTCCGTAAGAGACAGAGAGCGACTTTATTTAAACTTACATAAACAAATATAATTTATTTTACAGTTTAAAGCTCATAACCATATTTTGTTGTTACTTGAAGAGTGCAGTGTTATGGTGCGTTCACACCGGACGCAAATAGCGTGTCAGGCGCGAATGATTTCAATGTTAAGTCAATGCAAAGACGCGTTACACGCGTTAAAAAATTCCGGCTAGTTTTTTATGTTTATTTATAATTAATTTTGTGCGCAGCTAATTAATTTAACTTTTTTTTTCTAACGTAATTTTTAGTCTAAAATTTCAGGACTTCATTCGACCAAGATTTTCGTTGGTTGAGTACAGCCCTAAAAATTACTGCATTATTCATTTACGAACAGAAGTAAATGCATTATATTTGTGTATATTTTTAATCTTCAACAATGCTCCTAATATGCTATTTTGGAGCTGCAGACAGAAACGACAGAACATGTGCATGATTCAAAGCACCATAATTCTTCCATCATTTTACAATATAATCAAATTGTTTTTAGAAAATCATTTTAAATTACAATGGTCATGTTTGAGATTTTATTTATTCATTATATACACCATTTAAATTAATATTCAGAAACAGATTCAGGTTTTTTTTTCCTGACTTAAAACTGTAGACCAAAATAAAACAGGCCTATACTTGATAAAATTATTATTTTTTTTTAAATGGGAGATATCTCTGCTATACCGAATTTATAGGATTCAGTTTTGTTTTTTCGTCTGCAGAATAAAATAAATTGCATAAAAATGAATTTGCAATGTTAACATAGAAATAAATGTTTATTTCTATGTTATTAGAAGTATTTCTATGTATACTCCTGACGAAGGTCGTGTGACCGAAACGTTGTGTGCGAATAAACTTGATTGAAAAGTGCAAGTAATGATAGTGTGCGGGAGTTCCTTATCTGATCAACATAGAAATAAAAAAACAACAAATAACGATGTGAAAAAAAGAAAGAAAGGATAAATGTTTGACAGGGAATACACAGGCCTATCCAAAACAGTCGCATAACACAGACACCCGTTGGCGTTAGAGCAGTCAACTCCGAACAGCCAAATCAAATAAACATAAGGCTTTTTAAGTTACAAAAGTTATTCTGTCAAATTCAGCAAGTGGTTTTCTTTTTCTTTTCTTCTTTGATTGACAATGCTGGCAACAGGTATATCTTTTAGGCTACTGTCAATGCACGGATCCAATAGGCTAACTGTTTTTTCTTTCTCAAGCATTAAAGTTCACTTAAGACAAAACTGACTCTGTCTACTTGTGTGTATTTGTCCATGCACCAATATAATACCAATAACTTTAAAATGGCTTTGAAAATTATGATTTAACAACTTCACAAATCAAATAAAGTTTTGACAAAAATCACATTTTTATATTCAATTGGTCAGAACAAAAACGGCTGATGGGCTGAATGATAATGGAGATTCACTCTGACAGCAGGTGGTGCATATGGAGCAGCAGAAATAAAGGTGGTTCCTTTTGCTTAAACACCACTGTATTTGCCATTAGAGGTAAGACCAAAAGACAGATCCCTTCACAGATACATTCACATACAAACCACAGGAAGGGCCAATTTCAATGTCAGAACGTCAAATATCCACCAAAAGTTATGGTATGAGATGACTAGAGGTAGTACTCACTGATCGAGATCGGGAACGTTTTCTGTGGTGTTTCTTGGATTTCTTGGAGTGTTTTTTAGTCTTTGAGTGATGATGCTGACATTCATGCTGAAAGGAAATCAGACAATCAATGAATTACCAAATGGTGGTGGTGGGGTTGTGCTACTGGAATAGGTTTTCATGCCTGAATTTTCTAAAAAAAAAAATTGACATTTTGTCTGTCAGTAATGCTCCATTTAGTTCCTAAAAGCACAATATGATCTGATTGGTTGGTTGGACCACTGTGTTGTGATTGGTAAACCGCTTCAACTGTGATTTTTGAACATATTTGAAAAGTAGAGGCAACCACTGCATTTCAATCTAAACAAAGATGCTATACACATGTAGCATGAACAGTTGTTTTTGATTTAAATTAGATTGCATAATTTCAAGACTTAGAGCAAATACAGAATGGTCTGGGTTTAGCTTTGTGAAATGATGTTACACAAGACACCAGCACAAAACAAAAACAGCAGACAGACAATGAAAATGCAAATTCACTCGGACAGCAGGTTGCGATTATTGAAATTAAGTGTTTCTTTGGGTACTGCGGTAAACGAAGCATCTACGCTAATAAACACGACTTTATATGGAGGGAAGAGGAAAAGAAAACATGACTGAAACTATTCAGAAGACAGTTCCCTTCAGAGATATTCATATAAACCCCCACACCAATTTAATATTTATATTTTTCTTTTGATATTTCAAGCATCACAAACAGTGACCTTGCTGTGCCTGGTATTTTCTCTGCTGAAAAAGTCTGCGCTCTCCTCTTTGTAATATTTTCAAACAAATGAGATTTCAGGAAATTACTGCAATGCAGTGAGCAAGTCCAGAATAAATATCAGCCGATATTAAACTAAAACTCGCCATTTATGGCCAGTCAACCAGAGCATCTCTAGAAAAAAGTTGCACCAAAACAATTATTTGCACTTGTTAGAGATGACGTGATACTATTCTCCCAACGGTTAATCGACTTCTTTACATTGCTTATAAAAAGCTGGTGTGGCAGTATGCACTTCACTCACTTTTAAATTAGGTTCAATTCGTCCTTCGCAGGGAGTTTGATTGACATGTGATCTGAAAACTATGAAAGCCATGTGACTGGTAGTAAAAAAAAAATAAAAAATACATTAAAGAAATTATTCCCTCTGATTTTTGAAGTTTGACTACTCGCAGCAGTCTCATATGCACTTAGATCTCGTGTGAATTGCACATATAAAATGAAGTTACCGAACAACCTCGATCCATCAGAAAACGCCATAGGTCGAATTTCACTGCGCTTCATGAAGAGTTCTTTTGCGTGATGAAGCCGTGTTAAAAGATAGCGGAGTGCACCCATGATTATTAGGCTACCGGTATAATAATCCTCCTGGCGCCAGGTTTGAGTGAGTCATTTACTCTCTTACCTTTGTTCTTTGATTAACATTAACGACACTTTAAGACCAGCTGCTGCTGACAGAGACGTGATCTGACACATTTTCTCTCAAATCTCTACGTTCATTTAAGACTATTTAAATCATATAAAGACGTCTCTTATGAGGACACTCAATGCACAGATTCAATTTTGGGAACATAAATATTTGACAAAAATGGCCACAATTTCAAGCTTTGGCTTTGTAACTTTGCAGACCTTTTCATGCTCAGACAGTTACTTTTAAAAAGTAGTGTGACTCCTTACTTCTTAAAAAAAGTAATCTGTTACTTTAGTTAGTTACCCCATATGGAAAGTAACTTTTTACGTTACTTGTTACTTTTATGTTGCTTGACTGGGCAGAACACAATATCTGTTCCTAAATGTGTCGGCCTACATAAAGTTCTACTATGCATAATGCCATAAATGCATGAAGCATTTATCAAAAAATGTTGAATATTTATGAATAAATTAGGCATATGCATAGGCATTGTGCCGAATTGAAAAAGGAACTATGTTTCATTACCAAATTTTCAGTAGTAGCGCGTTACACTACTTTTTACCCAGAAAAGCAGTTACGTTAGTAAGCGGACAATGTAAAAAAAAAGAAAAGAAAAGTATAATATTTTTTTTTAAATAGAAAAAAAACCTTCAATGTCAAGATACAGAACAATTAAGTCAATTCTTGTACATATGAATCTGCCTTCTTTAAAAAGTCTTGAAAAACCATTTCATAATTCTTTTATACCTCTAGTACATGCATGAAGTCTTTGAATATCCTCTTCCTCTCAGACTCCAGAGTGATGTCCTCAAACGCAGGTTCTTTTAGGAAACGCTCTCGTACCTGAGCAAGCATGAACACACATTCACATCAGATCAGTAGAGGAAGACTAATACATCTTAAGGAGTCAGTTTAGATAGATTGTACTTCTAAAAGATAAACTATACAATTGTTGATATATATTGTAATAGCTTGACATACCCCCTCCCACGTGGCCTCGGGCTCTAGAGGGGGCGTGGCCTGTTTCAGCATGCTCTTAAACGCCGCCTCCTTCCTCTTCATCTTCCTGGCCTCCTCTTTCTCTCTCTCCCTCTCACGTGCTTCAGCCTTCTCCAGCAACTACAAGCAAAACCAGGAAAAGAAACCAAACACAAGTCAATGAATATGAACCGTCACCTCATTAATCAGTAAACATGAACTAAACACACTGGTTCTCTGCTCTAAACTGTAGAGAGCTGGCTTTCTTTTTTAAAGTCTACACAGGCAAGACTGAATCCACACAGTAGAATCATTCAGATCAGTCACGTATGAGGTTTCATTTCAAAGGCAGCAACTCACTAGTGCTGCCACGATTATTCGATGTAATCGACGGCAATTTTTTTAGTCGACGAGTCATTTTAAAATTGACCGCCTATTTATTAGGGGTGTGCAAAAAAATCGATTCACATTTGAATCGCGATTCAATCTTTACCGATTCAGAATCGATTCATAGAATTCCAAAAATCGATTCATAGGCTATATTTTTTAATGGCGTGCAGGGGCGGAGTGGCAATCGGGTAAGTCGGGACTTTTACCGGTGGTCCGGTAGTGTTTCTATGGTTTCGAGGCTGCGAGGGCCGGTCTGATAAATAGTCATTGCAAGTTCTTGCCGCCCGCTGGTCAAACTGTGCAGCCACTCTGCTCAACCCGTAAATAAATGCAATGATCTGCAGATCTTATGTTTGAGTTCTGTAGAGCTTTTGCCAAGCGTGTCAGAGGTGACGGGTTCTAAACCGCACTCGTATAGTTTTTCTTCTCTCTCATCAAAACCGAATATGTTCATCACGTTTGTGTGTGCATTTTATTTTGTGATTTCACCGGAGTCTCCACAACGACGATAGATTGAAGCGCGCGTCCGAGAGAAGACTGCGTGAGCCACAGAGAACACTGTATCCATGACACTGATTGCAGCGGACACGAGCGCTCAGCTTGATTTCAAAAACAACAGGTCTCTTATTTAATAGCGAACTAAATGAATGCTCTGCTAGTTAACTGGAGATACCCGCAAATTACGCGCCTATGAACGACTTCACTGGATGTAAACAAATCAATCTAACCATAGATGTTACCAGTAGCGGTGGCTTTTTTTAAATCTATTTAAAATAGGCTATTTTCGCAAGGGTTCTATGAAATTAGTATATATTTTTAGGAAGTTCAATGTGCCCAGTCGAGTTCACATTTCAACAGTCAACCTGGTAGCTGAAGTAGGCCTACTCCTTAAACCACATTTAGCATAATTGTTTGTTTGATCTGACTATAGCACTTTAAAGCTAAATGTAAAAGCTTTTTATTTAAGTTTTATGGTAACACTTTACAATAAGGTTCGTTAGTTAACATTAGTTAACTACATTAGTTAATATGAACTAATAATGAATAGCACATGTACAGCATTTGTTAATCTTTGTTAATGTTATTTTCAACATTTACTAATACTTGATTAAAATCTTGTTAACATTAGTTAATGCACCCTGAACTAACATGAACAAACAATAAACAGCTGTATTTTCATGAACTAACATTAACAAAGATGAACAAATGCAGTAACAAATGTATTGCTCATGGTTAGTGCATGTTAGTAAATACATTAACTAATGTTAAATAATGAACCTTATTGTAAAGTGTTACCAGTTTTATTTTAAACTTGAATTAAATGTATTTAAAAGCTGGCCAAAGCTTGGCACTTCGCACTTTTTAGTTACAAAAGTTTTTATTTTTGTATGAAGACATATAAAGTAATATCAAACTTTTCTTTTAAATTACGTCTACTGCAATCAATCACATAGGAAAAAGTAAACTACATTTATGTAGACCTGCGAATCGTTTTTTGAATCGAGAATCGTTTTTGAATCGAAAATCGATTTTGAATCGAATCTCGAGACAAAAAAAATCGGTATCGAATCGAATCGTGACATTTTCTGAATCGTGCACCCCTACTATTTATTTTTGGTCTCACGTCTCTAACGGCTCACAATTCACCTCTACACACCAGTCTGTGCGTTGTGCGCGCCCTGCTGGTTAATCTGCAATCCTCTTCCTTCCCCCTCCCCCGCCTTCACTGCTTTGATTTGAAAAATTGCAGAGGCAGGTGACTGTGCTTTCACACTGGGCTCGTTTGCTGCGGTCCGAGCACAAGCACGATTGTTCAATTCAATTCAATTCAAATCCAATTCCAATTTATTTGTATAGTGCTTTTCACAATGCATATTGTTTCAAAGCAGCTTTGCAGAAAATGCACTTTACAATTTAGAGTGATGTTATCAGTTATGTATTTTAGAAACGTCCATATAAAAATGTGTACAGTAAACTAATAATGTATTAATTTAATGCAGAACAAAGAGCTAATTTAAGTAATGCATTCATACATGTTTAGGACATGATTAGGACTCTGATTTATATGGTAAAGCCTGATGAAATGCAGATACTTATGCTTAGATTGTTAAAGGATTAGTTCATCCAAAAATGAAAATTAAGTCATTAATTACTCACCCCCATGCTGTTCCAACCCCGTAAGACCTTCGTTCATCTTCGGAACACAAATAAAGATATTTTTGATTGAATCTGAGAGCTGGATCAGTCCTACATAGACTGCCTAAGGGACTAGCTCTTGACGGCCCATAAGGTCATTAAAGAAAAGGTTTAAATATTCCATGTGCCTACAGCGGCTCAATTATAAGTTTATCAAGCGACGAGAATACTTTTTGTGCGAAAAAAACATAAATAACGACTTTATCGACTATTCTATTACTTCCTTATGGGCGCATGCGCGAGAACTGAGACGAGGACGTTCTTCTTCGACTACTTTTTGTTACCGGCTGCTCATCGCTTAGGAGTTTTACCGCCCCCTACCGTATAAGATGATGTGCTGATATAGCTGGAAGCGCAAAACTTTCTGTTTACAAGCAGAGGAAGATGCGTGCTGTACATACGCGTTTCAATTAGCGTATTTTCCGCACTATAAGGTGCACTTAAAAGCCTTTAATCTTCTCAAAAAACGACAGTGTTCCTTATAATCCGGAACGCCTTATATATGGATCATCATCTTATACGGTAGGTGGCGGTAATAATCCTAAGCGGAGCAGCCGGTAACAAAAAGTAGTCGAAGGAGAACGTCCTCATCTCAGTTCTCGCGCATGCGCCCATAAGGAAGTAAGAAAATAGTCGAATAAAGTCGTTATTATGTTTTTTTCGCACAAAAAGTATTCTCGTCGCTTGATAAACTTATAATTGAGCCGCTGTATGCACATGGAATATTTAAATCTTTTCTTTAATGACTTTATGGGCCGTCAAGTGCCAGTCCCTTAGGCATTCTATGGAAGAGTGATCCAGCTCTCAGATTCAATCAAAAATATCTTTATTTGTGTTCCGAAGATGAACGAAGGTCTTACGGGGTTGGTACAGCATGGGGGTGAGTAATTAATTACTTAATTTTCATTTTTGGGTGAACTAACCCTTTAATAATGTTTTTCAACAGGTGACATTTTATATTTTGTTTCTTATTCTAGGGTTATTTCTATTCATGAAAATAATTATATAGGACCTGTTGTTGTTAAGGAAGCTACATTTTCCTCTGTTGCAAGCCTGAGTGCTCTCTAAACTTCCTTGGGGCTACACTGCTCATTGTTCAGTCAACATTACATTATTAACAGGCGTGTAGAATGTCGATTTCTGAAATGTATAAAGTGATGTGAATCGTTAAAAGAGATATCTGAATAGATTTTTTCCTTCACCTCGAACGCAAACTACATTAGAAAATATAGCGGTACCGCTTCCTTTTACAGTACAGTACTTACAGTGTACTTACCTTATATTAGCCAGTACTTTCTAGGTAAGTACATGGGTTAGGGGTAGGTTCGGGGTTAGTACCTAGTTATTACCCAGGATTGTAATTACTACAATAAGTACATAGTATGTACATGGGTAACAGGGCTGTAAAAGGAAGCGTTATCAATATACCAAGAAGCCAGCATGTTGCTAAGATAAACTACCGTAACTGTTTTTTTTTTTTAATTTTCCTTTCCCAATGTTCTTAACATATTTAAGTATTTAATATTCACAATGTATACTACTGATCAAATGTTATTTTAAATATTAAGTTATAGGAAAACTAAGTTAAATTTAAGTTGTTACCATTTTTGCTTTGTTTTGTTTAGTTATTGAGCAGTGTAGACCTGCTTTAGTGTCACTATGATTTTTATTTCAGTTATTGAGGCAGACTTTAAAAGCAGAAGGAAGAGCCATTCTAAGCATTTTTATTTAACTCATTGTTTTTTTAATGACAAAAACTAAATTGTTTTCTCAGTTATCACAACCGTAATAACACTTACTAAAAATTCCAAATTGATCCTATAAATTCTAAATTGATCCATATCGTGGCTTCAGTATCGTGACACGTATTGTATTGTGGCGCGCATCGTATCGTGGCTTTAGTATCGTGATGCGTATTGTATCATGGCTTTAGTATCGTGATGCGTATTGTATCGTGGCGCGTATCGTATCGTGGCTTTAGTATCGTGATACGTATTGTATCGTGGCTTTAGTATTGTGATGCGTATTGTATTGTGTTTTTAGTATCATGACACGTATCTTAACATTGTTGGTGATACACAGCCCTATTGACAACCTAAAAAAAACTAGAAAAACTTTTCTATTTGGATCCATTTTAAAATGTAATATATTCCTGTGATGGCAAAACTGAACTTTCTTCATTCTTCAGTCACATGATCCTTCAGAAATAATTCCAATATTCCGATTTGGTGCTCAATTATCATTGGGTTCTTTGTTTTATCAAATTTGAAAACAGTTTTTTTCCGTTTAATTTTTATGTAAAAACTTATTTTGCTACATTTTCAAGATTCCTTTCAATAGCAGGTTCAGTCTAGCATCTGGAAATAGACTGTTTGCAGCCAAAAAGTTCAATTCTAAGTAGCTCAAAAAAATGCTACCTGTGTCCATTTTAAAATAGCCCAATCTGTCATGGAAACCTCAACTCTAGCAACACAGTCAGCATTTAGTGATTGTCTTTTCTGTATAAGTAAGTATACATACACGGCATTGCATGTATATGTAAGTATATATGCAATGCCGCTTTTGAATTTTGGGACTTCCAACCTCCCTTCATGTCGGATGAAAACCATCATTTGTTGCCTTAAAATGTAGTTTGGCATCGCACCGCATTTTGGAACAGGGTTCATTTGAATAAAGTTCAGCAAGGCAGTCTGCTTACACTGTTGAAGGCCAGTTTGATGTTTCCTGCATCCAGCGTGGTGGCGCGTTTATCAGAACTGATCACTGAGCCAAAATCCTCAAAGCCTGTGTTGATCTCCACCAGGAAGCCCTTATCCTGCACACACACACACACACATTTCATCAAGGGTTTCAGCACAGATCTGATAAACACTGATCGCCAGTCTCTCGCTCTCACCTTCAGGATGTCTTTAATGATTCTCTTCTCGTCATGGTAACGAGCTTTCAGATCCTCCACGTAAAACTTGAATAAGTCCAGAGGAGTGGAGCCTAAAATTTACAAACAGCAGAACAATGTTGAGCAGCTCATCACTTTTACAATAAATGACACCAATATCCAATTGTAATGCATTTAATAATAATTATCATAGACAATCATAATATAAAATTTTTTTTCACCATTCAATTATTTAGTTTTAGAGGGCCCAAAATAAGATATTGCCTTTATTTTATATGTGCTGATATTTCAGAGTCATGTGGAGTTCACAGATTATACTGGTGAAATGGAGAACGTCAGAAATGAGGACAGGACCCTTTTACATGTATTATTCATCAGCATCAAAGCCTGCCATGCGTTTGTGCAAGAGAGAAGAGCGAGAGAGAGAGAGACCTGGCTGGCCCAGCATGTTGTTGAAGCGGATATCAGCGCTGACGGTCGGGTACATCTCCATCCAGGCAGACATGGAGTGCAGCTGCCCATGATCGTGAAGCTCATCCAGGAATTTCTGAAAACACACACACCACTTAACAACCAAGCCAAGAATGTTGTCCTTCACAAAGGATTAATACTGATGGTACATTTTATTTTTCCCACTTTAAAAGAGTGAGATTTTATGAATCTACTGGTTATAAAAAAGCACGCTTTCAATGTTTCAAATTCCAGAAACTTAAGACTTTTAAAAAAGCCTCTCCAGTAAGACGGGGGCTTGAATGTGAGTGCATGTCATCGCTATACAAGAAGTGCAAAAAGAAAGTTAATTTAGATCCAAACTAGTCAGTAAAGGTATCAGCAAAGTGACATGGTGTCTTTGAGGGTTCCGACACATTTACAGAAAAGAAATTCAATACTTTTCCATATTCAGATTTTCAAACTTCTCAGTAGAATCAATGGTTTAAAATTTGACTGTTAACATGTGTGCTACATTCTGACTATGTATGCTGTTATGTTGCTAAATAATTGCAGTAACCCAATTATATTTTTAATAATAATGGCAGGCAAACATGGCAATTTATTTAATTTGTTCAATTAAATTAAAATTAAAATTTAATTATTCACCCATATAGCATTTTTATCAGAATTATATTCAGTATACAGTACAGTTCTAAGGAGACTTGTTTATAGTAAAAACAAGCAGTTTTACATAATGAAAATATGCGTCATGAATTCATTTAGTCATGTTAAATGACCACTATATGATCCATTTATTTATTTATTTATTTTTTGAAATTCTCAATATTTTGATTTAGGAAACTGAATAGAGGTAATAGTCTGAAAACATATATTTCCATACTTACCAAGACCCAAAAAAAATACTAAAATCAAATTCCATACTCTCCCATTCTGTGATCTAAGTGACATGGGAGATTTAAATTCTAAACATTTTTGATCCAAATCAATTACAAATTTCAGAGCGTGAGCTGTAGTATGCAGTTTGAACCAATATTAAATGCAAAATAGTTAATCGCTTTGAACAATATTTATACTCCAGTGGTTTTCTGAGTGTTGTTAAAGCGGAGCGATTCTGTCTCCCTCATGGCATAATGACCCGCTGTACCTTAAACTCGGTCAAACAGATTATCTGTCATCATAGACTTTGTTGATATTCCAGCATCAAGTTCCAATTAATCAAGGTGAGCGCTTTTCATATTAGCCAGCCTGGACAGGTGACGCAGCGGACAAACCAGGACAGTTACACGTGTCTCTGTGTGTGTGTGTGTGTGTGTGTGCGCGCCTCACCTGGAAGGACTCTCTGTTCTTGCGTTGTCTGCGTCTTTCTCGCAGAAGAGTTTTCTGCTTCTCATCCTCCTCCTCTTTCTCAAGAGCACGGATGTGTTCCTCAAAGCAGATCAACGCATCCTCCTTGTCCATGTCTAACACACAGAGAGGAAGATAAAAGCTTTGTCTATATCAAACACACTCGCTCTATGCGGGTTAAAAGCATCATAATGTGGAGGCGGCTGTTACTGTGTGTGTGTGTGTGTGTTCATACTCTGTAGCTCCTCATCTTCAGCAAAAGTGGGGTTGTCCAGAAGGTACTGCTGTGCCTCAGACCATGTTGTTCTGTATGTCACATTGGCCATATTGTCCAAAATGTTCTTCAGCGCCTCCCAGTTCCTCTTCCTGAGCTGCTTGGCTTGTTCCTGAAACAAAGCATTGAGTCACGATCAAATAAAATTAGGCTGCAGACAGAACACAATCTAAAATGCATTAGGAGGGCAATATTTTTACTTAATTATATGCAATAAATATTTAATCATTCTTTAAGAAGAAAGTACACAGACACACAATACAGATGTGACTAAATTCAGATTGCATGATAGGGTGTGTGTGTATATATATATATATATATATACACACACACACACACACACACATAAAATAAATGTTTCAATCACATTATAAAATAAATGTTTTTCTCCAAAACATGTTGGCCACAATTACTCATACCCTTTTATTAAATACCTTTTTTGCAATCTCCTTTTGCCAAGATAACTGAGTTTTCTGCTATAATGCCTGATGAGTTTGGAGAACACCTGACAAGAGATCAGAGACCATTCCTCCATACAGAATCTCTCCAGATCCTGCAGATTCCCAGATCCATGTTGGTGCTTCTTCTCTTCAGTTCAGACCACTTATTTTTTATAAGGTTCAGGTCAGGGTCGGGGACTGTCATGGCAGAAGCTTCATTTTGTGCTCCCTAACACATTTTTGTGTTGATTTTGATGTTTGTTTTGTTTCGTTGTCCTGATGGAAGATCCAACCACGGCCCATTATAAGATTTCTATCAAAAGCCGCCAGGTTTTGATTTTTTATCTCTCGATATTTGATAGAATCCACAATGCCATGTGTCTGAAGAGGAAGTCCAGGACCTCCTGCAGAAAAATAGGCCCCCAACATTAAAGATCCAACGGTATATTAAATTGTACACATGGGGTACTTTTTATCCTTGTGTGCACCAAAACCATCTAGTGTGTTTTCTGCTAAAAAGCTCTTTTTTTAGTCTCATCTGACCACAGAACCCTGTGCCGTTTGAAGATCCAGTCGTGTCTGACCACTGAATATGCTAGAGTTTGTTTATGGAGGAGCGAGGAGGATTTTTCTTGAAACCCTCTCAAACAACATGTGGGGATGCAGGGGTTGTTTGATAATTTTTTTAGACTATTTTTTAGGCTTTCTGACCCCCAAGACTCAACTAATCTCTGCAATTCTCCATCTGGGATCCTTGAAGAGTTTTTGGCCATTCAAACTTTCATCTTCACCGTCCATTAAGAAAATATAGACACAGATCCTCTTCCTGGCAGAATCGTAACATCTTCAGTTGATTATAACTTCTTACTTATTGACCTGATGGTCAATTAGTGAATTTTCAATTCTTTAGCTATTTTTCTTACATCCACTTTCTATTTTGTCAAGCTCAACAATCTTTTGATGCACATCAGAACCATGTTCTTTGGTTTTACTCATTGTGATGGATGATTCAGGAAATTTGGCCTTTGTGCTCCCTCATATTTAAACTCCTGTGAAACAAGAAGTCATGACTGGACAATTTCATGTTCCTAGTCACCCTAGTGTGCTAAAAACGGTAAACATTAATGGGAATATACTTCATAGACATTTTATTCATAAAAAATTCTAGGGGTATGAATAATTGTGGCCAACGTGTTTTGGAGAAAAAAAATTATTTTATAATGTGATTTCTCCCCCACCTTCAATTCTTTTACTTAAACGAAAGGTTAGGATTTTGCCAATTTTATGAATGAAAGATCAAAAGGATAAACAATGCAGATTATTTACCAGGGGTTTGATTAATTCTGGGCTCGACTAATTCTGGGCTCGACTGTGTGTGTGTGTGTATATATATATACTGTGTATATATATATATATATATATATATATATATATATATATATATTTTTTTTTCCACAGACATATTTTGATCATATTTATTGATATTGGTGATGATATTCTGGTCAGAAATAGTGGCACCCTTGATAAATATGATCAAAGATGGCTGTGAAAATAAATCTACATTATCTTATTTCATTCCAAAAAATTTGCTAAAATCTTTCATTGAAGTAAAATAATTGATCACATTATGAAATGTTTTTCTCTAATCCATGTTGGCCACAATTATTGGCACCACTAGAAATTCTTATGAGTAAAATATCTCTGAAATACATTCCACTTTACATTTATCACACAAGGGTGACTAGGAACATCAAAGTGTCCAGTCTTGACTGTTTTTCCTCATTTGTATACTCCTGTGAAACTAGAAAGCCATTAATCATCCATCACAATGAGTAAAACCAAATAATATAGTTCTGATGTGCAGCAAAAGATTGTTGACTGGCAGTAAGAAAATATCTACAAAAACTCACATTTCCCATTAAGAAGTTCCAATCAACTAAAGATTATACAGATCTGCCTGTAGAGAACATTTTTCTTTATATTCACCAATGATCACAGATGGAGAATTGCAAAAATTAGTTGTCTTGGGGTCAGAAAGCCTAAAAAATAAAATGATCACAGCATCAAAAATCATCTGATCCAAAAACAAACTTAAACAATCATATTTAATTCTCAGACAAGACTGGAACTTCAAACAGGACAGGATTTTATGGTCAGATGAGACAAAAAAAAAAAAGAAGAAGAGATTTTTGGCAGAAAACACACCAGATGTGTTTGGTGCACACACGGATGAAAAGTACCCCATGCCTACGGTTAGATATACAGCTGGATCTTTAATGACCTGGGCCTTTTTTTTTTGCTAGAGGTCCTGGACTTCTTGTTCAGATACATGTCATCATGGATTCCATTAAACACCAGATAAAAAATAAAATCAAAACCTGACAACCTCAGCTTGAAATAATATTATGGGCTGTGGTTGGATCATCCATCAGGACAATGATCAAAACTTCAGCAAACTTCAAAAATCAACATGAAAAAGGTCACTGGGCACAAAAAGGGTCACAGGCACAGGACCTGGGAATCTGGAGAGATTCTGCGTAAAGGAATGATCTCTTGTCAGGTATTCTCCAAACTCACCAGTAAAAAAAAAAAAAAAAAAAAAAAACACTTGCCACTGTCGCCTTGCTTTTGGCTTGCTTTGAGCTTGCTCAGTTGGGGTTATTTAGTGTTTAGCAATGTTGTTGATCTGCTACTTTCATGTTATCACTGTGAAGCTGCTTTGATACAATCTGTATTGTGAAAAGCGCTATATAAATAAATGTGACTTGACTTGACTTGACCAGGCATTATAGGAGAAGAGATTTTATCTTGGCAAAATGAGGTTGCAAAAAGCATTTAATAACAGGGTGCCATTCATATCATTATAGCCAATGTGAAGAAAAAAACATTTATCAGTTTTTTTTATTTTTTTTTATTTTATCAGTCATATCAGGTTTATTGCTTTATAATTGAAGTTTGCATGTTTAAATGCATCCAACTGAAAAATATATCAACATTTAAATTGTTAAATAGAAAGGGGGGAAAAAGGAATTAGTAGGTAATTATGTTATTAGTGTAAATATGTATTAGAGAGCTTTGAAAACCAGATTCCATCAATCAAACCTTCTCTTTCTTAGCCAGATAGAAGAGCACATCTTCATAGATCTCTAGCCTGTCTCTCTCAGGAACACATGACCACACTTCCTGATCGGCAAACATCTGTTCCGCTTTCCTGCACAAAGACACACATTTTCTTTACAAACAACCCATCCGCTTAAAGCAAGCCACTTTTTTTATAAACAACAATTTCATCTGTGCAAGTACAATTCAAGTGTTTGCTGCAATTCAAGTGTTAGTCAGTAGGGGGCAGTGACATTACAGCATTTTAACATCATATAACTACTAATTAATAATGGAGAGCATCTATGAGACCTCATGACACAGTGCAGACAGGAACTCACAAAAACAACACTGCTATTTAGAGCCTGATTAAAAGTGAGATTTAACTCCGTGACATCACCACAACCTCCCAACATGTCACCATGACAACAGTAATGTGATTTTAATCACCTAAGTAAGTGAGGGAGTAAAGTTCAACTGCTCTGAATCAATGACATAAAGAGAACAAACACAGAGCTGAAAAAAATCAGTAACCTTGTTTATAGTAATACTAGATTAAAAAAGAGTGATGCTTGTACATGTAAAACTCTCCACTATGAAGGTGATGCGGATGGGTGCCTGTGGCTAAGGTTACTTGGTATTTTTGTAAGTATTGCTATGCAATTGCTAGGCTGTTTGTTCAAACCTCCTTAACCTATAGAATAAGGTATACCATGTGGGAATTGTTTAACGTTGCATCATCAAAAGAGCTGAAAACACTCACTTGTATCGTGTGGTTGAAGTCATCTTCTCATGGTTCTCCAGAAAGCGCTGGAACGTCTCTTTAGACTCCTTGTATTTGATTCTGGCCTCTTCTTTTTCTTCTTTCTCTGTCTGGACTTTATAAGCATTGAACGCCTGTTTCTTTTCACTCAGCTTGGGCAGAGCACTGCATGCGCACACACACACGGAAAGAGATGTGAGTTTCAATGCAGTGCTCCGGATGTAAACGCTATCAAATGACAATAATGCGATGCAGCATTTGCATACCTGTAACGAGGGTCATTAATTATCAGCTTCATTGCCTGCTCCCATGAAGCATTGGAGGAAACACCCTAGTTACAGAGGGAGAAAGATGGAAAGTTACTTAAAACCAGACTTAAAATTATATAAGGCTACTCAATGATTCAAGAAATGCTTGGGAAAACATTTGGGGTTGGCATAAAAAGAGAAAAGTTTTTTAAATATAAGACAGTGCTTTATTGTAAACTTCCAAGGTGGAATTCATTTAGATTTGCTAAATTACAATTAACGAGACATTTTTCATCAGGTAGAATAAAAGATTTTTATTTGACCCGAGTAAAGTAATTAGAGTGAATTCTCGTGTGATTGTTGAGAGGCATAAATGGGCATCCACAGAGAGGGGCATTAAGTTAGCAGAAAGGCGGAAAAGAAAAGAAAAGAGCAATAAGGTTAGGAGAAGTAGATCTCCATGTTGACATCACACAAGTTCTTGATTATGAGTGTGTCTCTCTGAAAGGCTGTCGGGGGTCTGTGAAGCGTGCGATTCCACCGTCTTCTGTTTCACTCGCTCCAGTCTAATCACACTCACAGCAATTAAACAGCCGTGGCTCTCACAGGAGCACTTTGTGTGGCAAATTAAAACACACTAAATTTAGAAACACCCAGTTGGAATATCAACACCTCCCTCCTCAAGCAGGGGGGAGAGAGAGCAAAAAAAAATTACCTTTTCTTTCAACAGTTCTTTGAAGGCCTGCTTTGCCTCCTCTTTCGTATTCCACTTGTAAACTTTCTTCACCAGCTCAGGTCTCTCCTCCTTAGAAACATCATTACTGAAAAATAAATAAATAAATAAATGAATAATGATAATTACAAAACTAAAGTAAACTTTTGAAGAAAAATGAGCATTGTGGCACAAGACAATTCCCAACGCTTATATCATAAACTGAATCTGAATTTTCAACAGGAAACAATGTAGCACAATCATCAGCATATGACTAGATGGAGAAAGGTGAATCATGTAAGACTATGAATTAATGAAATGTTAGAGATTAAAAGTGATTATACCATGGTCTGGGTGAATACTCGATTCTGATTGGCTGCAGGGTGTCCGTTAAAAAGTGATAGAGGACACCTAGTAAAGTAGTTCTGGTGAAACTGCCTGTTTACCATTCGAAATGAATGAATAAATGCGCTGCCTACAACAGCTGTGAGTAACCATAGCAACAGGCAGTCAAACGTCAAAGTATCCGTTAATAATTTGCTCTATCAAAACAAACATCTAGCCTAACGTTAGTTAGATATTACACAGCCTACTAATACAACAATGAGCGACTTCGTTATTTCTTTTAAAATTTATGGAGAATATGACAACTTTGACGACTGGGATGCTGCTGAAGAAAGAAAAAATGTAAAAAAAACGGAGTAACGTCGCAAAGAAAATTACACCGCTGCTGCTCTGAATGAGACCCTGCGGGAGTTTTACGCTGCAGTCCAGACAACCAATGCAAATGCATTTTTGAACCTGAAGGGTTCTACAAGCTGAGCGGACTATAAATATCTCCGGTTGCTAAATAAACTAGACGAGTTATTATTTGTAAAAACTTGATTTAGCCTAATTAAAATATAAACTAGCAGCTAATGTTTTAAAAAAAATTATTTGGCAAGTGACCATGGTATAAGCGGGTTAATGCCCTTCGAGGTGTCCATTGTCAGGTTTTAATGGACTTTGGCGGAGGCCGTCGTCCATTAAAACCTGACAATGGACACCTCGTCGGGCATTAACCCTTACTTAACTAATGATTGGTTTTACAATGTCTTTATGAACTTTTTGAAGTGTCAAATTGGTAGTTGCATAGCTGTCAACGGAAGGAAAGAAATCAAAAAATATGGAAAAAAACTCAGATGAAGCAAAAATCTTCTAGCGTCATTGGAGGCCAGAGGCTAGAGACAACAGCCAGTAGAGCAAGTGCATTCTGGGAGTTGTTGTCTTTCATCCACATCAGCCAAAAATACATTTTCTGTCTTTTCTCTAGAAGGCACCAACTTCTAAAATAATTTCACATTTCTACTGCATAAATGACCCAATTGAAGGGTGAAGTATCCCTTCAAGAAATTACAAATAGGCACAATTATGATTGTATTGTGAAATATTATTCCAATTTAAAATATTTTAGAATGATTTCTGAAAGATCATGTGACACTGAAGACTGGAGTAATGATGCTGAAAATTCAACTTGACAATAATCAATCACATTTTAAAATATATTCAAACATAAACAATTATTTTGAATTGTTATATTTTTTCACAATATATCCGTTTTAATCCATTTAAATAAATGGTAGTGTATTTATCTGTTCTTCACGGTGAGATGTTCATTACCTGGGTTGTGTCTCTACGCTGGGCATTTCCTCAGTGGAGTTAACGATGACATCACTGCTGACCTCAGCAACCTGAGCGGGCACGTGAGACGGCGGTTCCTCTGAGATGCCCGTCGCCATGGCAACTTCTGTCTCAGCAACTGCCGCCACAGTAACAGGAGGCTCGATCTGAGATGGAAGAACAGGGGTGGTGCCAGGAGCCACAACATCAGCCGTCCTTTAACAGACATCAGTAAAGGTCATTATAATTGGGTCATCTTTGAAATGAAATAAAATGTGTATGAAAAGTCTACTTTGTTAAATTGGAATTCACAAATTACTACCTTACCCTTCCAAAACCTATATATTTGCTATGTTGAAATTAATTTATATTAAAAATGATGATGGCAGGAATCTTGCTGCTAACTACACATTGCAAAGTTTCTGGTTTGACAACTGTGTTTAAATTAAAAAGTCATTAAACATTTTTAATTCCACTAAGATTTTGGTGAAAGTAATTTTCAATGGATGGACAGAAATCATGGATTAATGTTAAAAATAACTTCATTTGTGTTTTGAAAAACAAAAAGACCTATAGGTTTGGCCCAACATGAGGCTGAGTAAATGACAGCCTTTATGGTCTTAGTAAAAAAAAGCTGATGCTCACCCATTTTCCTCTGCCTTTATCATCGCTAAAGAAAAGAGAGGAAAAAAAAAGTTAAACCATTTTCTCAAGTAAGATTTCTGGATGTGTGTTTGTGTAAGAACAACTTTGTGTACTGACCCTCCAGGTCCTCCAGTTCTTTGGGTTTAGTCCAGCGAGACTCTTTGGTCTGTGAGTTGTAGTAATAGGGCTTTCCGGTGTCTGACTTGTATTCTTTCCACGGGCACTTCGACAACATTTGCTGCAAAACACAAATCTCTTTGAGTTTGTCTCAATTTACATTGATATAGTGCAATAGTGCTCTAGTCTTAAAAATAATAATTGAAAAGTCATCTCTCCCCTGTCAGAAAATCTGTTAAGCACTTGGTGGACTCGTTTCACATTATGTACTGTATGAACAAGCCTCAACTCAAAACTTTCAAGCACAGAATAACAAAACTAAGTATGCTATTTAATCATTGTTAATAGTAGTAGTATAAGTACTGCAATGTTAACTATGGGGCAATAGACTCTCAAAAGCAGAATATGCTTTAAAGGGCACCTATTATGCCCCTTTTCACAAGTTGTAAAAATAAGTCTGATGTCCCCAGAGTGTGTATGTGAAGTGTGAGCTCAAATACCCATCAGATCATTTTTACAGCATGTTTAAATTGTCACTTTTTGGGGCTCACAAAAACATGCTGTTTTAGTGTGCATCCCTTTAAATGCAAATGAGAATTGCATTTAAAGCTCAAGCTCTGTCAGGACAATCTCATCTCACAGAATGATAATATAAAACAAACTCTCGGTAGCGGTGTTCATTTCGACCAGGAGTCGTACAATAATGCCCAGAGAGCAAGAGAATATATGCTGTATGTAGATAGAACAGCTATAGTTAAGTTTAATCACAGTTATAACGTATTTGTAATCTGCTTTTATCCACTATTAATACAAGCCTGTTGTAGCGGACCCCGTCCAAATGATGGCCAAAAATATACTGACGAGTTTAACCCTTGTGCTGCATTAGATTTTTAACACCGTTGAGTGCATTAAGGACCAAAAATGGCCACATATTAAACATTGCCTAAAATATTATATATTATTATTATTTTCCACTTTTACCAAGTTAAATCTTTTAACCAGCATCAGTCCTCATCATAACTACCAAAAATGTATTCAATTTCAGGATTTTAACCCTTTAATTACCAGTTTTGTTTGCGAAACCATCGATTTGTATAAGAGGAAAAAACACAAAAATTCAATTATTTTCAATAAACTAAATGCAAAGAGAAAACTTTAGATTTGGATTATCACAGTCCCACTTTGCAAAAAATCCCACTTAGTGCGTTAGAGACCAAAAATGGCCACCTATTAAACATTGCCTATTGCCTAAAATAAGGTGCATTTCCACCCATAGGAAATAAATATGTAGTGACGTCATCTGGTGGAATACACTATATAATGCTTTTGCTTCAAAATGAAAGGATGTTTGTGCAAAAATCATGTTTCATGTATTACCGACAGCCTCAGATTTAAACGTTTTAATGGGTTTCAATGGGCCATTTTTGGTCTTTATGGTGCTGAGTGTTACTATTTGATCTACACAGTGTGTGTTATACATATTTTGCAAAATGGGATCACATTTTTTACATGTATCCAAAAAGTCACAATTTTGCCAAATTTCATACCATTTGCATTAAAACAGCCAAAATGGTCAAAGAAATTAAACTGCAAAAGACCAAAAATGTCCCTAATGCAGCATAAGGGTTAATGAAGTTCATTGTACATCCTACAAAAGACAATCCAGACAATCACAGTAAGAGCTGAATAAACACTGTACAAGTGTACACTGTAAACTCTCTTTCTCTCCCTATCATTAACATTAATATGCAAAGCAAAGTACACAAAACACTCGTTATAACTAACAGTAAACAAATATATACACACATTTATATTCAAACGTAATGCAAAAGTGAATTTTCCATAATAGGTGCCCTTTAAGAACGTAACCTCCTGAATGAGCGGTAACTGGCAGATGAAATATGACTGTGTAAGCGAGAAAGGTGTGTTGACCTGTTTTTACCTCTGCAGGTGATTTGAGTTCATCTGGTTTCTCCCAGGTGGATTGTTTGGTCTCTGTGTTGTAGTAATATGTTTTTCCATCCAGTGATTTGTGCTCGGTCCATACCGACTTCTGCAGGAGACAGGATGAACTCATTACATCATTAGTCACTAGTCGTTTCATCGGCTATATCCTGAAGGCATTGGTTTAGTTGTACAAAACCATGTATGAACATTGCTCATTCAAGCATCAAAAAAGAAGCAAAGGCATTAAAGTATTATAAAAGTTGGACAATAAAAGTTGCCCATATATATATGACAGTCTTCTGAAACCATATAAAAGCTTTTTTTGTGACAGCAAACTGATCCCTGGCTCTCCTTGGAGAATGTACGAGAGAAGCAGAGATGTCCAAGTTGTGAATGAATCAATCAAAACTACTTGACTACTTGAATTGACTGATCCAGTTACTAGCCTGGTCTGAATGAAACAGCCATGAATCAAACTGATGTGCTTTACCAGTGACTCAATCCATTCCATAAAGTGGTTTTCTACTTACATATGCACATTTTTTAACTGTACTTTTCAGGTAAGTGTAATTTTTGACGGATAAAAACTGTTTGTTGTGTCTTACTTTTTTCGTCTGTTCATCAGGTGAAGACTCGGTTGATGTGGTGCTCTAGGGGAAAATAAATAATATTTCCATGTTAAAAGGTTTTTTCGTCTTCAATAATAGCATTGTATATGGCTTGTGACTATTGAGAGAGGAAACAAAATCTATACATTTATACAATCCCAATAATAGTTATATAATGTCAACAATGTTTTTGATTGCTTGTTCTTACCGTTGTTCCGGGAGCAGCTGGCACTGAAATAGAACAAAACACTGATTACATTTAGAAATAATAATCAACAATATGATTATGACCAAAAACCATTTATCTCTTACCTGCAGGCTCAACTGGACTCACACCAGGCTGAGATGGACAAAGGAAAGAGGGTTCATTACACACAAAAAGCCAATAGAATAAACATGCTGATTTGTGTGTGCATCTTAAATGACTTGAAACTTCATATAATCCATGAAAGCTCTGTCATTGTTGGAATTAAATTATTCCAAGAGCAGACCTAAAGATATCAGATCTAACTTCATTAGCAGTGTCCGACTCCTTAACCCAAATTGCAGGAAAGGAAAATGCTATCTGACTGACAGGGCAGTTTGACTGACAGCTCCTGGACTCTGCATCTGATCAGAAGTCTTCATCTACAGCTCAAAGCCTGGCGCTGATTATTACTGATGCTATCAATATTTAATATGGTTAACTAAGGACAGGCTGTTTGATGCTTAATATAGCTGATTACATGAAAGCAGATCTTAATCACCACTGACTGTTCAAAATTAAGAACTGCACATGTATGGTTAGTTTGATCTTATATATACACACTGAACTGAAACTGCCATGTACTTTCATCCATATTCACTAGTGACATAGTGCTTTGAAAAGCAAATGAATGAAGCCACTAGTTGAACTGGGATGTTTCATGTTATTGGTCACATATAAATTCACTTTACACTCATTTCTCTCCATATAAATTAAGAACTGGTCACACCTAAAGAAAAATAATTTCCTTAAAAGGATGTTAGTCATTTTGATAATATCTGGTAATTTTTGTCTAGTTTAGTATAGTTTAACCGTTTTAACTTCCTCACAGACATCAGAAAGTCTCCTTGCAGAGCTGAATAACATTGTGTTTGAAGTCACTTTTGATTTCTTTCATCAGATTATTAAGAAGGATAATCTGAGCTAGACATATTTTTAGTGGTGCACGATATATCGGCCGCCGATATAATATCGGCCGATTTGGTCAATTTTTTACACATCGGTATCGTTCCGATGTCAAAATAGGGCCGATGTGAACAGGTCGATGATCATTCCCTGTGTATTTGACGTGCGTGGGGGCGGGGATGTTTGTTTTTGCACGCGTATTAAAAGCGCAAGTGCGTTTAAACATCAAGCGCACGAAGACTGGAACTGGTGAGCTGTTTTCTGCCAGCCTTCCTAATGCGTATTTTTGTCCCGCCAAAGCCATATTTGACCGGTAAGTGATGTAGATGAGTGACTAGTGCGCTTGTTTAACTGAGGGAACGAGAGTCAATTAAAGCACCGGTCACGCGCGCCGCCTTCAAAATGTCTTTCGCTTGTTTAACGGAGGGAACAAGAGAGAGTGAAAGCACCGGTCACGCGCGCCGTCTTCAAAATGTCTTTCGCTTGTTTAACGGAGGAAACAAGAGTGAAAGCACCGGTCACGCGCGCCGTCTTCAAAATGTCTTGCTCTCTCTCCCCCTCACGCATGTTTATGAATTGAGTTGACTGAATATCTTTGAGAATACACGATGGTAAAAGGTCGGAAGACCGAAGTTTTTTTCTTCTGAACTACTGGTTGTGAATTGTGAAACCACACTTTCAATAAACCAAAAAAAAAAAAATCTATCGTGTTGATAAAAATGTTTTCTGTGTCGACTGTCGAGACCATAGACTGTAAAAATAGGTCGAGACAAATCTCGTGCGATGTTCTAAACTGCCTGGATAATCACACAACGTGTGCCGTGGTTCCGTTAATGACACGTCCGATTCGCGAACTAATGACTCCTTTGAACCGATTCACTTTAATGAATGGTTAAAACAACTGATCTGTTCATCACTGAGCTCAAGATACATAAATCGGAAACACTTTACAATAAGGTTCCATTTATTAAAGTGTACATTAAATGAACACTTTAATAAATGGAACCTTCTTGTAAAGTGTAAGGTTAATAGATTATTAGAATGTTAACAAATTCTGTTAACATTCTATTAATATTAGTTTCTGTGGATATACTCCATGACAAAACTACCCCAGTCATTCTAGAATGATTCATTCTTTCCAAATAGAGCAATTCAAGTAATCTGGTGAAATTGTTTTTATATCACAATATATATCGCAGAAAAATAAAATATCACAATGTCATTTTTTACCAATATCGTGCAGCCCTAATCCTCACTATGTGTTTTCTATACAGGGATATCGACATCGGTAAATATCGGTATCGGCCATAACAGCAATGTTAATATCGGTTATCGGTATCGGCCACAAATTTTCACATCGGTGCATCACTACATATTTTACCAGGGTACTGACCTCGTGCTTATAATTAAATACACTACAGGTCAAAATTTTGGAGTCAGTAAATAAAGATCTTTTTTTAAATAAAGAAATTAAAACTTATTTAGCGAAGATTAAATTTATCAAATGACAGTAAAGAACGAAAAAACGTATTGCGGTTTCCACAAAAATATTAAGCAGCACAAGCATTTCAACTAAGATAAGAAATGCATTTAGCTAACAACTAAAAACAACACTTATGCTAGCATTTAGATCTGATGACATTCTGGCTATGGCTTTCTCCGCTTCTGAATGTAGCAGCTGCCACTGAGATTCTCTTAAGAATATATTTATTAGGCATGGGCGGTATCCAAATTTTCATACCGTCAAACCTCCTCCCTATTTTACCGCGGTATACGGTATTACCGCGTGACTAATTAAAAATTACGAGATAAGGCTCAGATGGCATCACACATGATGACACGTTCAACCAGAGAGTGTCCAACCAGAGAGTGTCCGTTCCAATAATGCATCTAAAAGCTGTCAATCAACTATTAGAAAACAGGAGATACACATTGTGTCACACCAGAGAATGTGAGCAGAGTGGTGATATTTCCTCTAGAGAGGGGAGCGCATTTCTGAAGATCACGCGCCACAAGCTCTCGACGCGAGCCGAGTGGAGCCGAGATAAAATTATTTATTAATAAACTAGTGTTTTCTATGTCAGTTGCTGCAAAGATAAAGATTGCATTGACGCAAACTGGCATCTTCATGGTATGAAAACACGAATAAAGAGTAGCCTAATGCACACTTCATATGAATAATCCTATAGCAGAGAGCAGACCATTTCTTTTAGCTTGTAATTGTTTTGTTTAAAAGTATAGACATTTCAAGCTTGCATATATATACACTTCTCAGATCATTAAGACATGTATCTTATATGCCGAGTTTCAGTTCATGTATGAATCGCGCTCCAGTCACGCGTCGGCGCGTGTCCTGATTACTATCTTTGCTTTTTATTTATTAGCCTAATCCAGGCAATTCGTTGATGAAAAAAATAAATAAATGAAGATGCAATTTATTCAAAACGAAATTCGTTATAAAGAAAGGCTTTATACAAAACAAAACGTAATAAGTGGTCGTAATCATGTCTGACTGACCCAACGTGTTTTCTATGTCAATTGCTGCAAAGATAAAGATTGCATGCAAACTCGCATCTACGCGGTAGTGAACGCAAATAAAGAGTAATGCACACTTCATATGAATTAGCCAAAACATAAGCAGAGAGCAGCCAATTTCTTTTATATTGTTAAAGAAGACATTTCAAGCTTACTATATATATATACACTTCTCAGATCTTGTTTCTTATATGCGAGGTTCAGTTCATGTATGAGTCGCGCTCCAGTCACGCGCCGGAGCGTGTCCTGATCACTATATTTGCTTATTATTAATTAATCCAGGAAATTCGTTGATGAAAAAAAAATTAAAATGAAGATGCAATTTATTCAAAACGAAATTCGTTTTAAATAAAGGATTTCTACAAAACAAAACGTAATAAGTGATCATAATCATGACTGACCCATTCCAAATGTTTTCCGATATTGCGCATTTTATGATCTTATCTTAGTCATCTCATGAAGTTCCCTTTTCATAAAATCAACATACATAGAAAAACATCATATTATTAAAAAAATATGAAAGGAATACGTTTTTTTTTTTTCAAACCTAGCTTATATTTAAGCGTCACACGGTCCGTCCCGCTGTAGACTACATGCATGTGGCGTGCATGTGGTGGTGGGGCACAATTTTCAAATAATAATCGAATAATACCAGGCAATCTTTAAATATTATTTTGCTTGAAATGCCCATCCCTGCCAAACTGCAGAAGTCGTGTTCTTCTTCGAGACCAAGTCACTCAGTGCGCAACTTGCAATCTTTGCCCTCTCTCCCCCACTCTCTCGTCACCATACTGTCACATCATGAGAACCAGATATAAGCATTTTAGCCATTAAATAAATTGTATTTAAAACATTGCACTTATATAGGAGACAAGGATTCCTTGTCTCCTATTTAAGTGCAGTGTTTCCTCTAGGATTTTTCCAAGCTGTGGGGGCAGGCCCATTTCCCCGGTGGGGGGGGGCCTTGTCTCCCCAAAGTATTATAATCGATCATGCGCATCCCGTGTGCAGAATGATGCACTTGAAGCAACACCAAGTCACAGCAAGCAATGCTTCACATTGAAAAGAACATAGCGAAGGGATTATATCTATAATATGCTTAGTAGGGCTGGACGATTTGGGGAAAATGTCATATTGCCATTGCAATTACTGAGGTCAATATTGCAATTGTGATATGCGATTCCGATATAATAAAATGGTTTCATGAGTCCAACTTGCTTGGTTCTAAAGTAAAATGCACACACAGATTAGTGATCATTCTGTGTATTAATGTTTATTTCTCAACTCAAACTACAGACAACAACTAAATGATTGATAACACCTATAATGATCAATAAACCATCAACCAAACCATCATTACAGTGAAAGCCATCAACTTTTTTAAAAAAATTATTAGGCTAAAAAAAAAAAAATTTAACAAATTTTAAATTAAGTGAACTTCAAACAATCCCCACATAAACCCATAATAAAAACCATATTTACCTGTGCCCTTCCTGTCTAAACAGGTAGGATACAGAAATTGAATAAAGTTATCAAACAGTCTGTGCTGCATGAATTATAAATTATATATAGAATAATCCTTATTAAAGCTACAAAAGTTCTTTAGTCAAGATCAGTGAGTAATTTTCTAATTTCCCTTTATTATTTTAACTTGACTGACAGAACGCTTTATTCGCTGCTGGCCCTTTAAGAGCACACGTTGCCGAGACGCGGATCTCACATGCGCCTCATAGCACAACTCCTTTCGTCCTTAAGACTTTTCTTACGTTATGAAGATACTCGACAAAACGACATTTTGGCATAATTGTGTGTGTTATTGTTCGTTCAAGCTCGAAAGAGAACTGTAATCTGGCACGCGTCAGTGCATGCGCATTATGGCGCGCGTCTTTCTGCGAGTCTCATTTAGGGCATTCACAGGCAGCTTTTCAGTTCTTGTCGTGCAAAATGCGAAAAGGCATTTGCACGAATAAGAACAGGATCGTGTAACACTAGTCAAAGGATGATAAAAAAGAAGAGATGCTGCGTTAATAGCCCTAATTTGTTTATTTCATATAAAATCGCGGCATTTTGCGTTATATAATTGCATAGGTTTGAGATCGCTATTACGATTGCGATATGATTAATCGTGCAGCACTAATGCTTAGTGTATTCTATATGCAACAGTTTTTTGAGCCTTTTCTTTTAACAGTTTTAAATTTCAGTGCGCATGAAGAACAATAGCACTCTCTCGACTCCATGCTGTAATCTTACATAAAGGGAATGTGAAAGGTATGGGCAATAAACTCTACTCCAGCAAGATAAAGTCATTTTATGAAAACCATAGACCTTTATGCTTTATCTACAAATGAAGTATAATAATGGGAATATTGACCTTGAAGAGAGTGTCGTCGTGTCGCAAACGAACGCGACGCGCTGTGTGAATTCTGAATGGAGAATGACTGAGGCGAGATGACTTTCCGTTAACTTTAACTTAGCGACTAAAATTACACATTATGCAATGACTTTAGAAGTCTTGGAATATAGGGTGAAAACTTGATTGTGCTTTACAAAGTTTTTTATGCCTTTAGTGGGGCTTAACAAAATAACATAATACTATGCAGAATATCGGACGTCACTGAGAAGCTGCAGCCGTGGCGGGAGGATTTTAAGAGTGGCGGCCCGCCACGGGAGAATGAATGTAGAGGAAACACTGAAGTGCATTGTTTTGTTTTTTTCTGACGGTATGACGATATTGAAAATGATACCGTTGCTATTTTTAGATCCCGCGGTATACAATATTACCGTAATACTGCCCAAGCCTAATATTTATTGCACAAATATTTGGATCAGATTGGGTACAAGTTTAGGGTACATAATATAAACAGTGCTTTCAGAATCTAAAATCATATAAGACTCATTTGGACTGAAGAACATGAGTGCATGCATGTAAACAACATACATAATGAACGTTCATTTTGGACTGAGTTCCTCATGATCACTTGATAGGGGTCATATTCTAAAATGTCACTTTGGGATCAAAGACAGTTATGTTCACTCACTCTCTCTGAATGTGAAAATGCTATTCATTTCTATTGATTTTTCACTGAATTATGTGATCTGAAGAGCTTGAAACGGCGTAAAGAGCGCTGTTTTCTTCCGTGCGTGTCTGTTATGAATCAGAGAGCTCATTCTCTCAAAAGCTGTCAATAATATTATGTACATCTTGTATACTACCTCATTTTGAGTTCCGTACATAAACAAATGAAAGAAACGTTTCGACAGTGATTTGCTTCGTGCTCAGTGAGAAAGGGCCAACTACATAGAGCTTGTGAATACTAAATTGAGTTTGCTTTTAAGTCTGCTAGCGCTTGAACAGACAAATTCACACGATACGTTATGCCCTAAACATTACATGATTAACTAAATGTATTTTTCCATGTACTTTTCTGTAATGCACTTTCTGTAAAGCTGCTTTGAAACAATATGTATTGTGAAAAGCGCTGTACAAATAAACTTGAATTGAATTGTTTTTAAAGTTAATAAAAAAAAAATCACTCACTGTTCGACTGAATAACTTAGTAAGTTTATAAGGATTGATCTTTATTTAATTTATACAGTGAATATCATATGCAGTGTTATTTTACATTAATTACATTAATTTTTGTACCAGGGGTCTCAAATATAAAACTGTGCGTAGGATCCTTACTAAAAGTGTACGTGCACCCGAAAGCCAAAAATATTCATAAAACAGATTTATAAAACAGTTCTTATGCCAGAACCTGCGCAGAATTCACTTTAATTAATCCAGTCAGCCGAAGATTGTGCGCACATGCGTCTCCTCCCCGAAATAACCATGTATGGTTACATGCTAACAACGCCTAGTTTTAAATATGCATATCCTCATATGCATATCATTTGCATATGATTATTATTCCACGCGATACCATGTTAAGGAACAAGACGTTCGGAAAATATGAAATATGATGTGCAGTGTCACAATAAATTGTTATTATTATTTTTATTTTTTTGTCTATATCCTTGCCTTGTTTTTGAATGAATAAATCAAAATAGTGTAAAATACATTTCAGGGAAAGATTTTTTCTATCTTTTCCACTGGCCAAATATTAATTAATTTATTTATATTTTTAATGGAAGCAGATAGACATGGTTGTGCATTATTTGCATGGAACTATTTTCTCAGACAACCTGCTATTGTCATGATTAGCAATTATTATCCATAACAAATATATATTTCTATTTATTGGAAAAAAAAAAAAATATATATATATATATATATATATAAATATATATATATAATATATATATATATATATATATATATATATAATATATATATATATAATATATTTGTTACTTCTCAGTAATAATTTCATGTAGTTTAAGTGTTTAACTCCATTAATGAGAATGGCATATTTAATCTAAATGTTTATATCAGAAGTAACACATAGTTTAAATCATTCTTTCATTTATTTAAACTGTTATTGAGAACATGCACTGTATTTATTAGGACTCATGAAGATTTACGGTTTTACTTCATCTGCCGTTAGATTATAGGCTATATGTGTGCGTCAGTTTCATTAAATGGCCCAACGCACTTGCTGCGCGGACATTTAAGAAGGGATGAAAATTGGCTTCAAGTGATAGGCTTGGTGAGTGAAATTATATCTGGAGGCTATTATCTTTCCGTAGCCTATAGGCTAAAATGTCCTTTAGATTTTCGGTCTAAAAGTGACCAAAAAGACATTTAACTCCAGCTCACCATCGGTGTCGCCAATTCCTTTTTACTCCAGATTGTGCGTACGCACGGCTCAAAGTTTGCTTAAAAGTGCACACATTCTCCCGTCAAGTTTGTTTTTTATAGATCTTTGCGTGAAAACTGGCGTACGCATGTTTTCAGCCCCATTTTGTGCGTATGCACGCTTTATAAATGAGACCCCTGAAGAATACAATTGGAACTATCCGAAAAACACTGTTTATTTGATCTTTTCTCAATTGTATTTATTTGTGCTATTTCTTGTAGTATTGTACATTTTTTTCACAGTAAATCCTTTTTTCCTGAATATAGCACATCCAGAATCGTACAGCAACCATGA